>VWYP01013112.1:569014-682694 GCA_013400435.1 Pycnonotus jocosus
GCTGGCTCAGTCTCCCAGGCAACGTCAGTGCTGGGAGGGTTAAGAAAAGGCACAGGAGCCTTAAGAGGGATGGCAAGGCACGGTCAGGAAGTGAGCTGGGAATTACATGTGTTGGTACTTGCTGCAGTCTGTAATCCATCCCAAAGTCAGCAGGATGCATTTCCAGTGTGCTGGATGCTCCTGTGTGTCAGAAACCTCAGCAGCAAAATATGGGATGGGATGGGATGGGATGGGATGGGATGGGATGGGATGGGACAAGGCGGGACAGATGCTTGGAGCACAGCAGGTGCTCTCAGCAGGACAGAAATCCCACAGCAAGCACCTAGGGACACCAACCAGGAGGAAAGCCAGAACTGCCAAGCATTGTGTCCCCCCTGACCACCCCAGCAGAGACGATGGGCACTGCCAGGGAGACACCAGGGTCCATCAGGCATGCCAAGAACAGAGCCATCACCCTGGCCTGGGCACACAGAAAAAGTCCAGTGCTTGAAATTATAAAGGTTGTGAGGTCACATATTCAAAACTTAAGGAAATTAAGAATTAAGGTTGCCAGGACAACCTCAATGCAGTCTCCAGTAATTCTGCCTTTGATGAGGGTGTTGACTCCAAGAGCACATCCAGGAGGGTTATCTTAAGGACCCATCTCTCCCCAGATGCCAAAGGTGATGGTGCCAGGAGCCCTGGGGTGCCTGAAACAGTCCAGAGCTCAGTTTAGGCACACCAAAACCCACCCCTGGGTACCCATGAACATCCACAGCTTCTCAGTCCCCTGCAAATGACTTCCTCTGCAGCTTCTCAGTATCTTGTTTTCTCTTCCTTGGGGAACACATAGCTCTTACTTTATTGTACTCTATCCAGGCACTGTTCTGCATGCACAATTACTTAGCTCCTCGTGGCTTGCTTATGCTTTACTCAACACCAAGAAGCAGCAGTATTTCACAACAAATAAAGTGATTAAGTTCCCAATCTCCCTGTTATCATCCCCATTTTACAGACAGGGAGCCAAGGCACAGGCACAGTGATGTAAAAAACATCCACTCCGTTACGTGCACCAAATCTGAGACATTTAGATGTGATTTTTCAGAGTGCTTAGCATTAAATGACACTTTCCCTGCTCAAAGTACAGCTCTCATTGACTTCAGCTGAAGTTTTTACAGCTTCACATTAATGCAGATCATTCCCAGAGCAGGTTCATCAGCTGTGCTGAGCGAGGCAAAGGTGAAAAACTAGGATATGATCGTGCCATTAAAGACAATTCCATAATGCATATGCACAGAGGGGCTGCCTGAAGGCTGCACAGCAAACCGACCCTGGCACTTCCCAGCTCTGGAGTTCTGCAAACTTGATAACATTTGCTACAGAGGAGCTGTTGGGGGTTTTATTCTGGGCAGGGAGGGAGGTGTTCAGCCTGGAAAAAGAGGACATCTCCCAGCAGCAGCTGCAGGATGCAGCATCACTCCACCTTTGATGGGCAGAGCTCTCCCTGGGGCAAAATCACCTGGGCAGGTTCCTCCCTGACTGCTCCCTGCCCTCTCACTGCCTGGCCCAGTACATCCCACTCCTCTCCCCCATTCTCCCAGGTCCCCTTCCTCCCCAGCCCCAAACTGGGTGATTTTTGGCCAGCTGCTGTCTGTGTGCTGAGGGATGGATGATTGCTGCTGCCTCTCAGGGTTAAAACCAAACAAGGCTCCACGCTGTGTGCAGCAATTCAAGTTTTTCAAAAGCACTTTTGAGCTGGACAAATGAAGGCAGTTCTTCACCTCTAAAAGAGGAACCCTCTCTACAAAATGCCTGCCTCAATCCTTTGCAAAAGTGTTGCCTGGGGGGGAGAAACAGAAATCTTAGAACAACAAGCCATCAAGCAAAAGCTGAGACAGAAGGCCTGAGATCTCTCGACCTAAATTATTACAGGCTGAAAACATCATGAGATGGGCCAGGCCACACCAGTACCAGGCAGTGATTGCAGCCCTGCCTAGGCTGGTTCAAATACAACACAGGTTCACATGGATTCCACGTGACGTGGCAAAAAAAAAAAAAAAAGTAATTAATGGAAAAATTAAACTCAGAGCTGTGATGAGCTCTGGGCATCTCCTCACCACCTCACCTGTATCCATTCCCAACGTGGGAGGTGACATGCTGGAAAGAACTGGAGCATCCAGCCACCCTCCCCCTGTCTTTACCCTTCCAAGCCATCAGCAAACCAAGATCTCAGCTCCCAGCTCGTTCAGCATTCCCAAGGCATGAGCAAAAGGATTTTCCCATCTAAACTAGATATATGTTCTAGCCCAAACAGGAACTCGTCTGTGCCAGTTTCCATTGCTCCACCCTGCTTCCCTGGAAGAGAAATTGGGAATTTGCTTGCTGGTGAGGCCAGAGACACAAGAGAGGAGGTGGAAGGATCCCAGCCCATGTACAGGATCCATCCCCTGCTCCTGGGCCCCATGGCTGCACAGTCCCCCAGCCCCATAGACGCAGAGATGTCCTACACTGCCCCATGGGACAGATCCAGTCCAGGGGCTTTGGTCATCCCAAGCATTTTGCAATGGCAAGCTGGAAAATGCCAGCTTGGGACTCACACTTCAGCCTCCTCTCAGGCATGAATGACTCACTGGGGTTTTCCTTCCCTTCGACACCCTTCTGGGGTATTTTGGACAAGTTATTTGTCCCAGTGGGCTCTTCTGGATCAGATTCTGGAGCAATTCATGAGGGCCATGAGGAAAAGTTGGATTTTGCAGGGAAACTGGGAAAGGGAGGGGCCACAGCCCAGACCCAACCCCTCTCATTGCCCAGTGACTAGAGGGGTTTCCAATACACACATAAAGTGCCAGGATACGGTGCTGATAAGCACTTCAGAAATGCTGATAGAATCAGATTAGATGAACAGGAAACAGCCAGGGCTGCTGGATCAGATATCCATGTCCTGATTTTTCACAGATGTTCCTATTGATCCGCTGGCAACAGACTGCACCGAGCTCCTCAGAAACTGGGTGCCAGGGAGCAGAGGCAGGGATGGGTGCTGGGAATGCAGATCCCCATGGAATGCTGGCTGCAGGCAGGGCAGCCCTGGAGGGGCCAGCTCTGAGCACCACAGCTCAGCAACCTCCTGCAGCTCCAGGAGCTCTGCCATAAAGCTCCATCCTGCTGAACCACATGCCTAGGCGACCTTCACCAACCTCTCTGAGCATCCCAGGGGTCACCAGATTCCAACCTCAGTGGCTTCCAGCCATGGCAGGGGGTGAGGAAGCAGCCCACGTCAGAAAACTGCACACTGCTGCACAAAGAGAGGGGTGAGAGCCCTCAGGAAGCAAAATTGGAGCTATTTTTTGGGAAACAAACCTGTCAGCTGTATTATAGAAAACATCACACACCTGGGTCAGTTACTAGGGATACATTTATGCATATGCATCCATATATGCATAGCTCTGCTGCTATATATAGCACCTTCCATCAGCAACACTCACTGGCTCAAAAAAAGCCAGATGAATGTCCACAGACAGAGGAACTGAGGCACAACCTGATTATTTACAGCTCATTTCCAGAAGTAACTCTTTGAAGTTAGAATCCAATTAATTTTATACCTGGGGAGAGATTTGCATTGGGTTTTCTGTCTGTCTGGGCAGGTTTTTCTAAAGGGCTTGGCTCTTATCTAGGCCCCTAAAGCAGACTGTGTTTTCCAAGGTGCCCAGCATCCAGGAGCAGCTCCATGGAGCACAGGTGGATCTGTCACAAGGGCAGCACTCTGTTCTGGAAGCCACTGGTCACTGAGCCCTTCTGAGGACACCACCTGCACGGCTCTGGCCTCCAGAAGTGAGGAGCAACCTGATCTGCAGCTGCCTTTGGTAGGCACCCATCCCACCCTTGCCTGGAGATGTTGGCACCTCAGAGCAAAGGAAAAGAGGGGTTTATGCTGGTTTGGATCCCTGAGCAAGCTCAGCCCAGGATCAGAGAGACACCACTGCTGGCTCAGGGGAGGTGATGGGCATTGGTAGCTGGGGAAGGTCTGGAGCACCCTGTGCAGGAGGCACAGCTCATCAAAGCACTTTGGTTATTACTAAAACTGCACCCACATTGCCAGGAGTGCTCCTCTTCTAGCTGCCCTGCAGAGCTGTGCCACTCTGGCTGTGGGCAGTGCCTGCACAGACCTCAAAGCAGCCACACACTGGTCCCACCCTGCAAACTCCTTGGGGCAGGGACTGTGTTTAGCCCTGCACTTACAGCACCCCTTCAGTTCTCTCCAGGGAGCCTTTCCTGATCTGTAGTGCCATGAACATCCCATCAGAGACACATCCCACACCCCACCCCCAGAACAAACAGAGCCCTGGGAAGCTCTGATCTAGGCAAAGCATCATCTTTGGACTTCTGAGGAGCAGACAGAGCTCCAAATGCACATGAAAGGCCCAGAGGCCAACATTTCCCAAACAAACAGCTCCCATCAGGAGGGCACAGGCACTTCAGCATTGCCTGCCTGTAATGAGCTGACCCCCAGGCTCCCTCCTGGCTCTGCAGTTTGTGGGGTAATTGCTGCACATTTTTAGCCTTGCCTGCAGCCATATCGTACAGCAAAGGCTGCCAAGCTGTGTCCAGGGCCAGGTGTGTTCAGGAAAAAAAGAATAATCAGCATTTAAAAAAAGGAAGGGGGAAAAAAAAAAAAGAGAAAAATCTGATGCTAAACTCTGTTGAATCCGTTTTGGTTTGTTGTTTCTTTTTTTTGATGAACCAAATTGGCTGCCATCGAAGCAAATGGCAGATGAAGAAAACATTGACTTTCTGCTTGGGTCAATAAACAAGATAAATTGAGTGGGGAGTTGGACGTGGAGCAGGGAACAGCATCGTTTGCCTGAGGAGGAGAGAGGGTTAAAGGCAGAGAGGCTGAAGCAGGGCATGGCTGTATCTCGTGTAAGGGTGTTTCACCTGGGAGCTCAGCACTGGCAGGCAGGAATTGTGCTGGCTCTGCCAAGCCTTGGGACTGTGCCTTGGGACTGGGTCTGATGTGTTTAAAACAGATGATCCCAGACCCAAATGCTGAGATGAGACAACAGGGGATTGCATTCCTGCAACTGAGCATCTGCTGGTGCCAGGGGCTTTGTCCAGAACAGGTGCACAGCCTGTGAAGGGCTGAGACCTGACTGCTGCTGGTCCTGGAGTGGCCAGACCAACCCTGCCCCAGATCTGAGAGGCCAAGCATGGGATTCAGCTCATAGGACTGGTTGCTCTGGGCTCCTCCAAACTCACAGGGAGAAACTGGCTCATTTTTGGATGGTCCCCCTGCTCCAAGGCAGTGAAAAAGAGCTGATCCATGCCCTGAGCTCACAGACCAATCTCCAATGGTTAGAGAAAGCAGCCTTGAGGATTAGTTTAGATACAGACCTAGAGGTGCTCTAAGCTACTCCTGAGCACAATCAAATCAGTCCCAGCCTACAGCCCCTGGAAGTGCCTGTAATAAATGCTGGGGAGATGGCCTTCCTGAGGAGGAGAAAGGCCTTGAGATCACCCACAGCAGTAAGCAGGTAAAACACCCCTTGGGAGTGACATGAAAGGCTGCAGTAGAGCTGCATGATGGCAGAGGTTGCAAGGGATGCATCAGGGAGCCAGTCCCACAGGCAGTGAGGGGAGCTGCAGGCAGGTGTGCATGTGATGGGAACATTCCTCCCCTCAGGCCAACCAGATCTCAGCCATCAGGTTCGTTTCAGTCGCCACAGTGTGTCATGGTGAAGGATATTAGGTTTGAACCACAATTCGCAGCGGTGCAGGACGTGGTTGTCACCATCCCTGCCTGATTAGATCTGTCAGAATCCATCAGCAGGAACTTTGCCTAGGAACCCTCTCTCCAGCTGCACATTTAGCAACAGGAGATTGATGACAGGAGATTAAAAAAAAAAAAAAAGGTAACAAAGAAAGACAAGAGCAGCTTTTGCACACTGCAGGACCACCCTCCTTCTCCTGAGCATCATACTTCACTCACCACCTTTATTTCAGTGTCTGTTGTAATTAAGAAGACTAAATGGAAAAGCCTCTGTGCTAATCCAAGGTCTGCCTCGAGGGGCTGAGGAGGATGCCCAAAATGTAATTTATTTCCTTTAAAAGACATTAGAAGCAGCCACACATTCACATGGCCTTCCATGGGCTCACCACAAACCCTGCCAAGCACCAGGGAGCAATGCAGGAAGATGTGATGGGTGCCAGGAGCATCCCTCAGAGTCCAGGGCAGCCTCCAGGTAGAGAGGGGAGCTGTGAGCATCAGGAGGGCTCTCAGAGTGAGCAGGGAGCAAGGGAGGGCTGAGCCCCTCCCCAGTACCCATGGCAGGATGAGGATGGTGATCCCTCAGCCCGACTCACTTCACACCGCAGAGAGCGCGGTGCCAGCCTGGTGCTGTGTGTGAGGAGAGGGGAGGATTACCCAGAGCCTCACCCAGAACACAAGCCATGACTCCCCTGTGATTACACACACAAGGGCCAAAGCATCCATTTTTCAGCCACTAAGCAGCAGCAGAAGCAAACCTCTGTAAATGTGACTCTTGGAAAAAGAGTCGAGCCAGAGGTTTTTGGAGGCAGAGCTCACCAGAGAGGCAAACCTGGGGATTTCTGAGCAGGAAAACAGCCAGTGGTCGTATTTTTACTGTTTCATCCAAACAGGCTTCTCCAGATATTAGTGAAAAGTGAGGACCATAGCAAAGACTGAGCTTTACATGTTTCTCAAAGTTTTTCTCCCAATGGAAGGAGCACTGCAGAGCTGGAACACTGCCCAGTCGCTGGCCCGAGGGCAAGGAACTTGCTTTTGGCATTTGGACTAATTCATATTAGAAGATTCTCATTTGACTTCAGCAATATTCACCTCCATCTATCCAAAACCAAACTGGGTGTAAAGAAATGTAAATGACATCAAAACTCCTGAGGGCTCACCCTGCCACAGGAGAGCATTCCCAAAAATAAAGCCCCAAGCAGGAGCTGGCATTTTGGGATCATCTGCAGACTCAGAGGGTGAAATACTGTCTGACTGTGGGCAGGCTGCAGGATATGCCAGTGCTCCAGCCTCCTCATCTGTAAAACGGGGACAACAGCAGCTACCTGCCTCCCACTGTGCCACACAGTTAATTAATGTTCCTTTGAGTTGTGAAGATTAAAAGCGGCGTAAAAGCACAAAATAGCGGTTTATTATTATTATGAATGAAGCCTCCACTCGTTCCATCAGTGCCCCTTAAAGCAGTGTGGCTGCAGACACTGTGAATTGCTCCCAGCAGTTCTACTACTGCTGGCATTCGCAGGGGTTTGACTGTAGACTTCCAAGTAAGAGCTTTGAACATGTTGGGGGAGAAGAAAGAGAGAGGGAACAAACAGAAATTTCCACCACATTTTGTGCTTCACACTTGGAGCTGATGCTCCCACAATGCTCCCACCCTCCCAGGGGCTGGAACAAAAGAAACCACAGACAACAGAAACATCTATTCACCTCCTGTCCTCCTCTCCTGTGCTTCACCTGCACAGGCTGCCATATCCTGGCATGGGGAAGGTCAGAACAGGTCGTACTGCGAGGGCACAGAAACACCAAACTGGGATCACACGGCTGCTTTAGGAAGAGTTGAAGAGACTGTCTGTATTTTTAACAGGTGGGAGAGGTTTGGCACAAGAAGCAAACCAGGGACAGAGCAATGTGGTCTTATTATGCAGGGGCATGGACAGACCCCTTGTTCCAGCTGTTCCCAGATGTTGACACCACCCCAATCATGTTCTGTCCTCCCAGGGACACTGGAGGGAGGGGACACAAGAGCCCTACTCACTCATCCCCTCACCTCTCTGGCCGCTACAAACCCTCAGTTACCCTTATCCAATGCCATAGCATCAAACCTGGAGCAGCAGCTGCCCAGTGCCCATCACAACCCCTGAGCCAATCCCCAGTCCCTGTCCCAGTCCCGTTCTCCGTCTCTGTGCTGCCACAGGTGTTTTTGAGTTGGTAAAACCAGATTAACACACAGGAAAAGGACGTTCAGATCCTGGTTCAAGTACTTCAGGCAAATCTCCTTTTTCCAGAGGACCAGCATTATTTCCTTGGCTGCCCCTTGCACACCTTCAGCCTGAATCCTGCCAAAGTACAACCCCCTCCTTTGATGCCTCTGCAGCACCTGGCATTCTGCTTTCCCGACCCTGCAGCCAGTCTCTCCATGCCCTGGCACTGCAGCCCTGACCTGGTAGAGCAGCCTGTGGCTCTGCATCCCCCCCAGCAGTGCCATTCACCCCCTCCAGACCCTTCCAGCCTGCCTGGCTGGAGGACTGAGGTGCCTGCAGCACACAGTGGCCGTGCTCCTCCAGACAGGCACCTTTCATGTTTAATTCAGTGGCTGGTTTAGTTAATCTATTTTTTAATAATTCATCCCTTCCATCTTAATTTTGGTAGTTGTTGAAAATCCCTAATAAAACATTTAGGGGCTCTTTTACTGGAGCAATGGCATGATTTACTTGATGGAATCCAGTCTTTGATGTCCTGTCTTAATTCCCTCCCTCCCACCGTGCCTCAATCCTGTTTATCACTGTGCCGGAGGTAAGAGGTTCTTGTCGAGTTTTTGTAGCACTTGAGACGCTTGGTCAGCGTTAATAATTCAGCTGCCCCACACAGCTCAGACAAATCTTGTAGCAAAACAGCCTCTGCCTTTTATTAACAGCTCCCTCTGCCACCCTGGAGCTGGGCATGGGCTGGGATGCAGAGCAGAGGGACCAGGCTGAGCATTCCCAACCCGACAGAAGCACCAGGAAAACTTCACAGGTGCCAACTGCATTGTTGGGAGGATATACACCCTTTTACAGCGCTTGTATTTCATCCTCTACAGCCTGAATGGGGAAACATGCTGGGTTTTTGCATCTGTAATTGGGGAGGAACAGATGGTGGAGGCACAGTTGGAAGTAATACGGCCATTAAAATAATCTACATGGCTTGTAATTCCACCTCTTGTGGAGGCAGAGGAGGGCCTGCCTCTGCCCCACTGCCCACCCAGGCTGCCTCAGGTGGGCACAGGTTTGGGGTTCTTTCTGTTGTTGGGATATTTTGGTGGGTTTTGATGGGGATCTTTACCTGGGGTGCTCCTCTTGAAGAGATTTGAGGAGCCAACAGCTGAACCAGAGCTGCTTCCACTGGGTGGTATTTAACTCCCATGTGCCATGTGGAGCACATTTTCTGCCCCTATCACCCACTTAAAGTGACTTTTAGCTTTATACATGTCTTAATGATAGAAAAAGAGCAGCAGAAAGCCCCAAGCACTTCAGAAAGATCAGGACATCTCTGCAGTTAAATTTCAAATGGAGATGATGTGAGAAAGAATTACAGGAAAAAACCCTTCTGTTGATTCATGAAAATTGAAACCTCTCAGGGGAACACACAGGTTTTGCCATCCCCTCTGCCACCTACAGGTCCTGAGAGTGAGAAAATGTAAAATCAGAGTAGGAAAATTGCCCAAAAAAAAGCCCAAAGGTGCAGCCAATGCATGGAAATGTATGCCTTGTTCTGCATGATGTAGGTCATGGTTTCAGAGACCTCTCTGCCTTCCAAACACCCCAACCACCACTTGGCTTGGTACCTCTTGATGGATGAGGGCTTTCCTCTAGGATTTGATTACTGCTTTGTGGCCAATTGTTTTTCCACACAGTCACACTATGGAAAAGGTCCTACTTCAATACAAAATTGAGAAAATGGATGAAATCTCAAAAAAAAAAAAAATCACACTGGAAGGTGCAATCCCTTCCCACTCAGACCTAGAGGCATCCACATCCTGATTGATGGAGGGGAGAAGGAAAGGGAATGGCAGCAGCAACTCCTGGCCCTGAACCCAAGCACCCCAGGTCCCTTGGGCACCCTGCTTCCCTACAAGACCTCCCCAGGCAGGAGAGAATGATTTTCTCAGGTGGAAACCTCTCTGGTGGAGTTAAAATCTTCCTTGTGCTCACGGAAGCAAATCCAACCTCTCCAAATCCTTACTCTGCGCCTGGAACACGAGGGAGCCAGCAGGACATTACCTTGGCAGCTGGCTTTGCTTTATGGAACTGTAAATATATTTTTTTAATGGGCTGGCAGCAAGAAAGATGTGTTTCCAGGCTCAACAACATCCAAAATTAACTGCAATTCATTCCAGAAGGGGCGAAGGGGTGGAGGAAGGGGGGAAACGTGAGCCTGAAACCCACAGAACATAAAAGCCTTGAAAGAAATTGCCAAAAATCCCCTGCATCGCTGCCTTCTGGCTCTGGAAAAGAGATTAAAAACCCGAGCAGCATCAGGCTGAAGCAGACATCACAGAGGCCAGCCTGGGCCATGCTCATGCTCACAGAAGACTCTTCCTCCTTATTTCTTTCCCGGAGACAACCCAGCTTTGCCAGCACAAAGCTCTGCCCCTCTCCTCCCATCTCCTGGCACACCTGAACCAAGGAGGTGCTGCTGCCTCATGTGGCCAGGGATGCCAACCTCTGCAGGGTCCCTGGGGATTTCTGACTCCAACATCAGCATCTCACCCTTCCCCCTGTGCCACAGCATTTCTCCTGGCGTGCCTTTGTTAGCCCCGCTCTCTGGCACCTAATTTGAGTGACCCTTTGGTGACTAATTTAATTACCCTGGCCCACAAACTGACAGACAGCTGTTAAAAATGGTTATTGCATTATTAATACGCTCCAGTAATTTCCCATTAAAACTATACTGTTAATAATTTTTTCCCCCTGTATTTCTTCCCTCTTAATTAGTCTATTTAAAACTTTGAAGGAATATTCTCTTTATGGTAAATGGGAGCGTCGAGCAAATTACATTTTTGATTGAATACTTCTGTGATAGGCCAGCAAATAAGACCGTTGAGTTGTTAATTATTGTCAGAGTTTCACACGATGCCTGCTAATGAGGCAGTCAATCTTCTCTGCCATTCCTAGAATATTAATGGAAGCCACTGGTATTGATTTTGTCACCAGGAAAGGTAGGAGCTCCTCCTACTTGGGGGGCTCCAGGGAGGGCAGGGGGGATCTGCACTGGGAGGGGACCAGAGACCTTGGGATGGGGTGAGACAGGAGGGCTCGAAGTTGGTGGAAGCTCTGGAAGCTCTTGGATGTGCCAATGGCAGCTTGTGCAGCTCATGGACCCAGTGGGGGGGTTGGCACATTCCCACAGGGATCAATCCCATCCACAGACTCACCAGGCAGGACAAGTGACAGAGGGGTGACACTTCCTGCCAGACACACTGGTCCCTGTCCCCTCCCTCCGTGTCTACCTCTTGATTTTGAAGAATATCAGATTCACCCCTTATCTTTCTGTGATAAGACAGCTTTTATCTCTTTTTTTGTGTGTGTTTTATTTTTTATTTAGGAAAGGGAAATACCTGATCTGTCTGGACTCCAGCAGATCACTTGATAGAGCAATGCATGGAAGTTATGAGTAAAGCAACCATGGATAAGGATCGACATGAAACCACGAGGTGGCCCAGAGACTGCACAAAACAGCCTTTGAGTTGTGCTGGGAGATGTGACAGGGAGCTTTTTGTACCATTTCTCAAGCCCTTTGGGCCCTGATCCTGTTTGATTTTCACACCAATGTTCTCACTGGAGAATGGAGGAGTTTGCAAAGTCTATCCATGCCAAAGCCATAGGAATTCTTTTCCCCATCAGGTTCCCACTGCCCAGCTCGGAGAGCAAGAGCAAGGAGGGGCAGTGCCCAGTGCCACCCTCAGTGTCAAAGCCATCTCCCTACTAACAGCATCCTGGCCAAGCCAGAGGGAATCCCACCAAAAAAGATTTTGACCCAGGATAACTGAGACTGAGTGAGGCAACCCACCCCAGAGCTAAACGTGTCTGTGACCAATGTTCTGCCTGTCCCATTAATTCCATCCCCTGGGTGGGCAGGGATCTACAATTCCCTGAGCTCCTTGGCCCATGTGTGCCATTGAAAGATGCCACACGTGTCCTGCTCCTGCATCCAAAGCAAGGATGAGCAGCACAGATCCTGTTCCCCTTGGGCTGTGGAGGCTGTCCCTGTGGCAGAGCCCACCCACAGGCATGGTCTCCTCTGCTTTGGGTGGCCACAGCACCCCCCAGCTCATCCCCCTGAGAAATGTGGGGCTGCCTTTGCCAGGACTGTGATCATCGAGTCCAAGCAGAGCCCTGGATTTCTCAAATAGGTCACCCAGCCCTTGCTGTTGGGTTTTATTTCTGTAGCTTTGCTCTGAGGAATCGTTCTCATTTTGTGTGAGTGCTTGACCCAGAGCCCTGCAGGACTGATGCTGAGTGCAGACACCCTGCTGGCCCTGCAAACCAGCTCAGCTCCCTCTCAACTGCCCCAGCCTTTCCAGCCCAACCTCTCCCAGCTCAGCTCCCTCTCAACTGCCCCAGCCTTCCCAGCCCAAAACCTCTCCCAGCCCTGCTCCCACTGGGAGAGCCAGGACAGCCTGGATGCACCTTGCAGAACTCACAGTCCGTACAGCAGGTGACATGGTGACAAGGTCATGCTGCAGAGGGGACAGAGCTCAAGGACCTCACCCCAGCTACTCCAGCTGGCTTTGCACAGCCAAACTCACACCCTTCCCAAAAATGAGACAGTTTGAGGCTGTTCTGAGAATACTCTGCCTGCCCTGGTGATTCAGGGAAAGGTGTGTGTGTGTGTGTGTGTGTGTGTGTAGGAGGGGTGGTTGGAGTGTCTGTGGGAAGGTTCCCAACTCTCTGCACACCCTGTCACCCACAGCTGCACAGCTGGAATGACACCAAGGGACAGGGACAGGTGGAGGACAATGTCCAGCCTCCACAGGAACAGCCTCCCATCCCTCCCATTCCAAGGCAGGATTTTCTGTGGTTTCTTTTCCACCCAGGAAAGCAGCAGATTTGCACGGCTGCTCCCCAGTTACAGGTGGTGTCCCCACATCCAGCCATCCCTGCTGTTCCCAAGTCCATCTGCTGCCCACTTGTGCTTTTTTAAGTAAGCCAGGTGCTATTTGTACTGCAGTGATGTTTTCTGTACTAAAAGCTCATTTTCTTTTCCCTTTCTATAGAACAGACTTCAGTAATTCCTCGGGGTCCACTTCCAACCTGGTATTCTACAATTCTGTAAAAAGAGGATTTTTTTCCATTTATAATGAATTGCCTGTGATGCAGCATATCCCAATTTTACCAGGAAAAAGGGATCCTGTGACCCTCCCTGAGCTCCCAGTGAAATGCCATGAAAAGCCAATGTTATTCTTCCATCAGTATCACTTATCAGCCGTGTTCAAGCAAAAAATTATGGCTTTTACCCCCCAAAAAAACCATTTCACATCCCTGGTCTGGTACTGAGGCAAATCAACACAAACCCAGGAGAGCTCCTTCCCCTTGGACCCAGCCCCCAGGCAGGAGAGTGGGAAGGGCTGGCTTGGATTTGCCTCTGGTCACATCAGGTAGGAATGATCTGCTCCTCCCTGAAGCCCTTGAGGAGTTCCTGTAAGGAGGAGCAGCAGCCAGGTCTCCCAGCACAGCCAGTGCTGAATGGCTCAGGTAAGCAGATAGGGTAAGGCTATCCCTGCCCCCAGAGCTCCCCCTCCCCTCAGGGAGATGCAGGATGGAAACTGGAGCCACCAGCAGCAGGAATGGGGACTGTGAGCCACCGTGGGCAGGGGGGGTTGGACAAGATGATCTTTGAGGTTCCTTCCAACCCAAACCATTCTGTGCTTCTATGATTCCCATCAGTTGATGAGACATTTATTTATCCAGTGACAACTTTGTCTTAACTCTTTTAAAACTCCTCAGCTCTGGCCCCAGAGCACCCACAGCTCAAACCCAGAGCACTCACAGCCAGAACTGACACCTCCAGCTCTGGCCTGTCTGTGTTTGATAAACACTGATATAAAAAACATAATAAAAGAGAGGAAATGTGGGCTGAAGTGAATGAAGAGACTTCTCCCCGCAAAAGCTCAGTGCATATTTACACAGCATCCTGCCTTAATGCTCAGCTGCTTCATTTGTGTCACTTTAAGCCCTGGGCAGAAGCAGGGGAGTATTAGCTGGGGTTTAATTGTGTGCTGCTGGGCTCTGCACAGCTCCCCACGAGCTGCTGCTGGGAGAGAGAGAGCCCTGTGGCAGGGCTGGGATGGATGTGACGAGGCAGGGACAAGGGGACAGCCAGCAGCCAGGAGGGGACACTCCCCCAGCCTGGGACAGACAGAGACAGCTCTGACACAGAAAGTGAAACATCATTTTGCATGGAGTTACCCAGCCCTGTGGCATCTGGAACTCTGCTGTGCACTGCCCAGGCCTCCTGTTTGCAGGAGACAGGAGTAGGTTCTGCCCCAAAACTCACCCAGCTGCTGAGGCAACACTCCTGAAGGTGTCCCAGGGCAGCTGGGGGCTCTTCATCCACTCTCCAGTCTGCTCCATGTGAGCCACCTCGTTTCCTCTGCTGGAGGTGCAAGAGGCACTGGATAGATCATCCCCAGGCTGTGCTCCATCCCCATCCCAGCAGTGCCATCCCAGCCTGCACTCAGATCACCCCTGCTGGATCACCACCCCTGAGCATGGCACAGCCTGTGGCAGCGGGTCCCCAACTGCTCCCACCTAACTTTTGATAAAAGGCACTTGGTTGCAGTCAATAGCATCTCATAATATCAAAAACACCGCAGGAAAACATCAAGAGCTGAATTGATTATGGCACAGTAATTCTTCAGGCAGTGAAAGCAGGGCAATTCCCAAGATGAGGTTATTTTTTTGCAAGGCTTCACCTAATTTTCTTGATGTTATTTTCCCCCTGCTCACTCCCCAGCCCTCCTTCCAAACCTCTCCAGCTTTGCACTGCTCTTTGATTTAGTCCCTGAAAACAATATTTTGCTTAACATAGTTAAGTTTCCCAGCAAAGTGCCCAGGAAAGCATCACCACCCCCCGGATTGCCAGGACTGAAACATGTGCAGCAGGAAAAAGTCAAAGAAGATTTTTCTTTTGGCTCTGTTGTTAGCAGCCCCTTTTGGGGAGACTAGAAAAAACCCTGACAAGAACTCCAAACATCTAAATCAAAAAAGGAGACAAAATACATAGACAAAAAGGGAATGATATAAAATCTGTGCAGAGTGGAGGCAAAGGGCAGTGGATTTTCAGTCTGATCCAGCCTTGACAAAGCATGGAAAGGTTTTGTGAGCCAGTGGGCAAGGACACACCATCCCTGCTCTATGCAAAGCTGGCCTTGCCTGTAAACCATGCACTGAACTTTTGGTGCTTCTAAACTCATTTTGAGCCAATTTTGCTTCTTTGCCTGAAGGTGAGAGGGCCAGGGACGGTCTGCAGAGCATCTCTCCTGCATCTGGAAACTGTGGAATGAGAAGGAGCAGCACTGCAGGAGCAAAGTTACTCTGAGCTGCCTGGAAAGTGCTGCACCAAAGGCACAAAGGGTATTTTTTTTTTTTTCCTAACAAATCACCCCAAGAGCTAGGGTGACATGCTGGAGTGAAGAAAATCCCTGGAGGGCAGCAGCCAGAGCAGCAGGGCACTGCACTGAGGAGTGGAAACATCAACCTGGCTCTGCTGCTGAGGAGCAGGAGCTGAAACTAATTAACTTCACCTGTCTTCATGGAGCACAGCCATCCTGGGTCACTGGCTGTGCCCAGCCCTGGCTGCCCTGGGGTGAAAATCAAACGGGAGCTTTGCCCCTTGGCCTGAGCTGCTGTCCCTCATCCCACCACAGTGAGACCATGCTCCTCTGCAGCAGCATATGCATCCCCTTCTTGCCTTTAACAATTAATAAATCCCCATAAAAATCAACCCAGAGGTCTCTCTGCCATGGTGCAGCATGGCTTTACCACGAAAAAGGGAGTCTGGGACTCTCCCTGAGCTCCCAGTGAGGTGCCCTTTCCAAGAACCCTTTCCAAGCCTGCAAGGGACAGAATCTTCTTGCAGTGCTCAAAAATCAGAAGGACAAAGCTGCCCTGTTTGTGTCCATCCCCATTCCTGTCATCCAGAGCTGGTTTTTCCTCCCTGTCACAGGTTCCTGGCACACTCCCAGGAACATTTTGGCTCCACTGAATTTTATTAGTTTTGTCCTTTGGCTGAAGTGATCCAGCAATAGTTACAGGAAATAAAAACAGGAAAGAAAGAGTAGATCCATATCAGGCAGGTTTTAGGCAACTGAAATCTCATCAGAAATGGTTTTTGGATAGTGCCAGTTCTTTCCACTGAGTTGTGTTAAGAAATAACTGAAGAAAAGGCATTTCCCAGTGTCACTGTCCCACCTGGGCACCATCCCAGCACCATGTCTGGGCCAGGGTATGAGCTGCCTGCTCCTTCCTCCTGCAAACCTTCTAGCCCCTTTCTCAGGCAGGAGATGCACACAAAAGCAAAGGTAATAAAACTCAAATGGGGTAAAAAAAAATGTAATTCA
Organism: Pycnonotus jocosus; assembly: GCA_013400435.1. Taxonomy (NCBI): domain Eukaryota; kingdom Metazoa; phylum Chordata; class Aves; order Passeriformes; family Pycnonotidae; genus Pycnonotus; species Pycnonotus jocosus. The sequence continues at coordinate 585,355 of VWYP01013112.1, forward strand.
GGAAAAATAGTACAGAGAGGCCGAGGGGTTGTGCTTTGAACAGGCAGTTACAAAGCACACTCCAGCCACTGGTTAACAGAAAGCAAAGGCAGCGACATAAAAACAAATAACAACATCAAACAGGCAGGGAAAAACACTTTTCAACACAGGAACCCAAGGTTTGATTTTGCTACCTTGCATCACCCTTTCTGCTAAGCATTCACACAGTGTGTTAGAGCCTGTCTCCTCCTCCAAACCTCAGTACCATTGCTCGTCTCAGCCCTGGCAGGACACAGATCCCACATGGATGGGAATGAACTCCAAAAAAAAAAAAAAAAAAAAAAAAAAAAAAAAAAAAAAAAAAAAAAAAAAAAAAAAAAAAACCCAAAAAAAAAAAAAAAAAANCAAAAACAAAAAAAAACCCCAAAAAACAAAACAAAAAATAAAAACCAAAACCAACCACCACCACCAACAAAAAGCCACTCAAAAATCAGCAAAAGAACCACCAAAAAAACCCCATCTAATGATATAATTACTGAATGAGCATCATGGCCTTTCACCCTTCATGAGCATCCCAGCAGCCATCAGTGGCCAGGTGGATGTGACACAGGAATGAGTTTCAAAAACAGCCCCTCCATCCCAGTAAATTCATTCATTTCAGCACTGCAGTGGATGTGTGGATGGACACACAGCTACAACAGCAGATCCATATGGAGAATGTGGAAAAGCTACAGTGCCAAACCCTACTCGGTGATGGGAGATCCCAGAGACATCAAAGGGAATCATTCTGGGTGTGAGACAGTGTTTGCAGATTTGGCAAGTGCAGGGTATTTTTAATTGTCTCAATAAACATATAAACAAAATCTGTTCACTCAATGGGTTTTTTTTTTCTCTCCTGGGCTCTGCAGCACCATGGACAAGAGGAAATGCAATCACTCAGCTGCCAAACTCGTAGCTGGTGCTGGTGCTCCCTGTGATGGATTTGCCTACAAGCCAGGCCCAAATTTACATCCCCTGTCTCTAAGAGGTTTGATCATTTTCTGTGCAGTTTTACAGCTCAGCATTAAGACCTCAAAAATGCAGTGAGTTCACACAGTAGAGCACAGAGAAGGAAGCTCAGCATTATTACAGCAGGAGTTACTAAAAAGCTGGGATGAGGGAAGGCTGAAATGTTCCCTGGATTCTGGGCACGTAGGATGCCATGGCTGCTGATGGACCAGGAGGAGACAGGTTGAGAGCAGTAAAGTCCCTGCACTGTCCCAGCAGTGCTGGGTGATCCACATTTCACATCTGACCCACCCTAGATCCTTCCTGAGTGATTTCAACTCCAGTTTTTTGGGGGGAGGTTCCCCTCTTTCCCCATCACACTGTGCCCCTAATTCTCTCATTTTGCTGCTCACACCCTTCAGTGGCTGCTGCAAGGTTACATCTCCATTTAGCCACCCCATGGCGAAGTGAGAAGCACCTGACTCTTCTAACCTGCTCTCATAAATCACAGCAGGAGGCAGGGAGGAGGAAAAATCCTGGTAAGCAGCCAGGACCAAGCTCAGCTGACAGCTGCAGGGCAGGGGCTGATGGCTGCCTCTCTGTAAAGCATCTATCCCTGCTCTCCAGAGGATGAGGCCAAAGGCTGCCTCTATCCCAGTGTTAAACACCAAAAGATGCTTCTCCACCACTTCCTGAGAGACAACAGAGACTTGGAGTGATAAGAAGCCCAGGCCAGAGCACAGGGATGTTATCTGTGGGGACGATGGTGTCTCTGTCACATGCACAGTAATGAATTGCCCTCTCTGCAGAAATGAGTGAGTTGTGCCTGCTGATGCAATGATCAATTTGCTCCATCATGCAAAGCTGCCCATTCATCATGGCCATGGACTGCAGCCACTCACACCTTTCTACTGTGTGGAGCAGGAGAGCCACAGGGCCCTGCTCAGGAACAGCCTGAAAAAGGAGCTTCCCCTCTCCCCCAGTCTCCTGGCTGAGGGTCCCCAAGGCACTGAGCACCCAGAAATCACAGCCTGCTCTGCTCCAGGAGGGCAGCAGAAAGACAAGAAGGGAGAAAAGATCAAGTTGCCATGGCATCCCCCGCACAGATGGCAAGAAGAGCTGGCAGGGTGCCCTCTGCCTGTATGCCATACCCCATCCCCATGGAACTGCTGACCTTGAGGGATGCTGACCTGCAGCTGCAGCCATTCATCTGTGCTCCTGCAGATCAGGAAGGAGGTTAAGGCACACACAGATGAGTTTTGCTGCTGCAAGAGCAGGGACAGCAAAGCTGTTTCCACAGTCTCCTGGCCCAGATTCCCTTTGCTTTCTCATCCACTTCATTTTTATCCTCCTCCACTCCCAGGGAGCCTCACACCACAGTGATCACCACTGACTGGCAAAATCACAAGTGCCCAAATCACTACAAAACCTCTTCAAAATATCACACAAAACCCCTGTAACTGCTGGAGCAGCAGTGAGGCTGCAAGAGCACAGCATAGCTGAGCTGGTGAATGCCATGTGCAGGGAGAAGAAGCCCTGCTCCTATCCTTGACAGAAGACAGGACTCCTGAGGGCACAGAGAGGGGGAGCAGAGTGTTCTGCCTCTGACAGAATTGAAAATAAAAACAACAAACAAACAAAGAAAAAGTAGAAATATAAAATCCAGCTGATTGTACTTTAGCAAAGAATTCAGAGAGCAAAGGGGCTCACTTGGGAGCAAAACGAAGATGAATCGACAGTGAGTTCAAGAGAATTCATTCTGCTGCTGAACACTTGTCTCTCCATCAGGACATCTCAAAGGCTTGTCAAGCGAAGGCAAGGTTTTTATTTGTTTCTATGGTTGCCATAACGATAGAGCTATATGTCATGTCAGGCAGCAGCTGAGGCTCGTGCCTCTGATTTATGGCTGCTCAACAGAAATTATCAACTTTTCTGCAGAGCGGGTGGCACGGTGAACCGTGACCACTGGGTGCCTGCCAGTGCTGTGCTCTGCCCCCAGGGTTAGCTCTCCTCTTGGTCCCCCACAGCTCTGTGTGCCCCCAGGGATGCTTTTATTATCCCCTGCAGAGGTGCTTTTATTATCCCCTGTAGAGATGTTTTTATTATCCCCTACAGGGATACTTTTATTATCCCCTACAGGGATATTTTGATTATCCCCACAGGGATGCTTGGTGCTGGGGCAGTAGGACCTGGGGGCTGTGGCTGTGGGTCCTTCCCCTACACTGCCACAATCAGAGCAATTCCTGACCCACAGGACAAGCTGTACCTTCCAAAGCCCCAAATGGAGATAGTAAGGTGTCCAGGGAAGGCCAGCAGAAGGACTGAACACTTAACAGTAATTTGTTTAACAAAATTTTATAGACTACTGTGTTTAACACCACATTACAGGAGAAATGCAGGTAAGAGAGAGGGATGGGAGTGGAAACAAAGAGGGGTCTTGAAAACAAGCAAGACAGAATGGGATTGGGATGTTTTTCTTGTCCTGCCAGGGGATGTGCTGCAAGGACAGTCTGCCCAGCCTGGGACTCCTGCAGCACTGCTGGCCAGGCTCATCTGAACAAAGATGTCACCTGAGCGTGGCTGTCACAGTCCCAGGCTGTGACTGATGCGATCACTGTGATCAGACTCTGGGGTCGAGCGAGGGATGCTCAGTATGGTCACTGATAAATTATATATGCAAGTTTCATTAGCTCTAAGCACTCTCATTCCTAATTTATGATGCACAGCCCTAAAACCTCCAGCATCAAGTTTTGCACACCCGTGTGTCCTGTCCCCTGAAGCCCCTGGAGCATCCCGAGGGGGATGTTTGCACAAAGCCTGCTGGCTCCAGTTTGCTGGAAGTTTCTCTAATGGCTTGGCTGCAGCAGGGGAGGGTTTGGACCCTTCATCCCCATCCACCAAAGTACAGCTTGTTGTGCTGCCCAGCAGTGAAAACACACAGAGAACAGCACTGGAGTCAGCATTTCCCCAGAGAGCTGCTGAAAGGCCAAGCCCCACCTGTCCCTCTGCATCTCAAGCATCTTCATAATAACACAAGACCACATTTGAACCTTTAACCCTCCGAGTTGTAAAGACTTCATCACTTGTTTTCTCCAAAGCAGGCTTTCTGCCATTTCCCTCCATTAAACTCTTCAAGACAAGTGACTCCAGAGCCAAAGGTGTCAGACTAATGAAAGGTCTGCAGGAATGCAGCACGCTCCTTATTACAGGCACAGGAGGAGCACAGCACTGAGCCACCGTCACAGTGTCACAGGACAGCAAACAGGGCAGGCTGGGCACTGAGGCATGGCTGTGCTGCTGCTGGTGGAACACAGCCCAGGGGCTGCCCTGTGGCATGGAGATGGGACTGTGTTAAAGCCCAAGCACTGCAGGTTCAGGAAGAATTTCTTCATTGGAAAAAGGCTGTTAAGCATTGGAAAGGGCTGCCCAGGGAGGTGGTGGAATTCCCATCCCTGGAAATATTCAAAAAGCAACTGAACTTTGCACTCAGTGCACTGGTCCAGGTGACAAGGTAGGGATTGGTCACGGGTGGGATTCAATCCTTGAGGTCTTTTCCAACCCAAATGATTCTGTGTGGAGGAGCTCCCAGCACGGAGGGACAGTCCCAGAGCCAGGAAACAGGATCCTTCCAGGCAGAAGGAGGGATGGCTGTGTTTGAACACGTACACCATGGATAGCACGTGCTGAACATCTGAACCACCAAAACTGCTCCCCTGAGAAACTGCTTGTGTCAGTCCAGAGATAAAAAGGCTGCAAGACAAGCAGCTCTGAAAGCACCTTTCTCATTGCATGAAAGCATGCAAGAGCCTCAGAAGAGGGTTCCACCCACTCCAGGGTGCTGAGGATCCCAAGCTTGCAGCTCCTCGTTTGAGAAGTGTTTCAGTTCTAACGCAGAAATAATAGATTGCTTTTCACGTCTTACTGTATCTGTGAAGCCTTCCATAATTCAACATCAAATATTTATTATTGCGTTTATTAAAGTTTTAATAATTCAGCGACTCCTGTGTGTAAGATACAAGCGCCGTGAACTCGCACCTCCCTCATTCTACCTGAGCCACTCCAATATTTATACCTGGAATTCTCGGTTCAGGTTCCATTTATGAGGGGAGCAGGCAACAGCCTTGTGCCAAACCATCCCCTCCTCCTGCCTGGCACTGATCCATCCCGACAGAGACTTTTCCACAAGGAGCAGTGCCCAGAGACAATTACTGCACTGGAGCAGAAAACAAGCTTCTGAGCCTCCACCTTCACTGAGGCACTTTTAATGAAGATGTGAGGAGGAAAGAAAGAAATAATGTTCTCTTGGCACTTTGGCTTGGAAAATGTTAGCATAAACCAAGGCAACCCTTCCCTTTCTCAAATGAAAAGCAGAAGTTGTTGCAGACAAGAAAAACAACGCTCCTAAAAGAGCCAAACTGTGATAGATATGTACCACCACTCTTTTCACAAGAAAGGGAACAAGAACTAATTAGCAACAAAAACACACACACTTTGTAGTGAGAACATCTTAGATGCCAGTCCTGGCTCTGCCATAGCTTTTGTAGGCACTTGCTTTAGCTACAGCCCTGCCAAGATGATGGGACAGAAGAATGGAAATCCATTCCTCATCACTTTGGGAAAAGACAGGACAGAAGGGGCTGAGGGATACAAGGATCCTGCTGGTGCCCAGGGAGATGATTCACAACACAATCAAGAATGTGCAAGTCAGGAAATTGTGTCCGGGGTCAACAGAGGAAAGCAGCAAGAAGGAAAAGAGGGAAGGAGGAAAAAGAGTCTACCTGGCACACAACAGTCACATGCTCAACCTTAATTTAATGGGAGAGAGGGGAATACACACTAAATACCTTCAGAATTAAACACTTATAATTTACAGTTAAACCCTCATAAACCAGACCAAAGAGGATAACCACCTCCAAGGTGATCAGCAAAATGTCCAGGCATTCACTCCAAAAAGGGAAAAAACCTCAACATGTAATTGTATAATTATTGGATGAGCATCATGGCCTCTCACCCTTCATGGGCATCCCAGCAGACATCAGTGGCCAGGTGGATGTGACACAGGAATGAATTTCAGAAACATGACAGCCCCTCCATCCCAGTAAATGCATCCATTTCAGCACTGTAATCTAACATTACATTTCAGCCACTCTCAAACTGCCTTGCCACAGGCTCCTACCAATCCACCTGCCTGTACTGGCAGATTTCAGAGTTACACACTCAGGTCTGGCCTAGACCCATCAGCCCAAAGACCCTGGAGAGCAATCACATCAGATTTCTTATTGAAAGGAAATTAATCAAACCTATCATCACAGAATTTACTGCATCCTCAATAACAATTTAAAGAGCAGTGTAGGCACTCAAGCATGAAGAAAACGAGAAATGTGCTTCCTACCTGACATCTGCTGGATCTTCTGTCACCAGAACATCTGTCTTGCAGCTGGCAAGGGGATTGATGGAAAGCTCCACAGGGGGCACCACGAAGCTCTTACTGACTGGCAGCCACAGCCCTTGACCCAAACTGTAGGTGGACCTGGAAAAAGGACAAACATGTCACACAGGAACAGAGTGTCCACAGGGAATGGTGGCCCTCCACAGCCTGCTCAGAAGCCAGAGCAGTGGTGGCACCATAAGGTGAGTCAGTGATTTGGTCTTGTCCTGAAAGCCAAATGGGAGAGGAATGACTTAAGATGTGACAGGAGAACATGGGGATGGGAAAACTCTTTTTTTTTTTTAATTCCAGGAGGAGTTTCTGTGCATGCTGTCCTCATGTTTGCTGAAGAGTCAAGAGGGAAACCCTTCTCTGCCTGCCAAATATGGACAAATCTTTCAGGTCTGTCACAAATGACACTTGTCCCCTTACCAGCACAAGGATGAGCTGGGATTGCCCAAGAGGTTGCATCCACTGGGATGTGCTCGTGGCTCTCCCTTCCCACATGCCCCAGCTGAACCCTCCTCTGACTCACCTGAGTATCTTCTCTGGTGCCTGCTCTCCCGTGACCAGGTCATAGCCCCGCTCCAGCGTCGTGTAGGGCCAGGGCCTGCGAGGAGAGAGGACAAACGCAGCTGAGCACAGCACTGGGCTGGCCAGGGGCACAGTGATCACCCAAGGGGAGGAGAACTGGGCCCCTCACCCCCAGGGGAGCCGGGGCAGGTCCAGCCCTTCCAGCACGGTGTCCCCACTCACCCTTCGCTGTGTCCCCAGTCGCTGCGCACGCACAGGTGCCGGTGCACGGGGTCCGGGGCGTACCCTTCATGGCAGCTGCACTCTCCTACAACACAGCAGGGAAAGGGGAGATGTCTCTGGCATGTCACTGACTGCAGAGCCAGGCCCTCCTCCCCTGCTGCCCAGCTCTGCTCTGTCACAGCCACTCTGCTCCCTCCTGTGCCTCTGGAGCACTTTGGGCTCCAGAAACCCCCAGGAGATGTGCAAAGCTGTAAGAAACCTGTAGTTATTCTCAGGGAGGGGATTACATGATCCAGCACCCACAGTAGAGTAGCAGGGGATGGGGTTACATGATGCAGAAGGTCTGTCCTTAACCAGTGTTCTGTGCAGTCCTGCAGCCAGGGGTTCACTCCTCAGCAGGGATCTGGACCTCACTTGAGCAGAGCCATGTCCACCCTGTGCAATCCCCAAGGTGGACACCACAAACCCATCCCACATCCCCTTCCTACCTGTGCTCTGCCATCTGACATCAGGGCAAGAGAGCAGAGCCTCCTGCAGCCCATTGAAAGATGCAGAATCCCCCAATCTCCACCCTCCACAGGCAATTCCTGTGCTGTGTCCCCAATCCCACAGCAAAGGGGCTCTCGGCCCTGCTCCCCTCTGCTCTCTGGGTGCTGCCTCACCCTGCTCCTCTCTTTTGACAGCACCAGAAGACATTTCCCACACCAGAAACCCGACCGCACTTGGCCCAAATTGATTCAGTGTTTGCTAGAAATACATAACCTGGAGCAAGAAACAGCAAAATCAAAAGATTAATTGGATTTGCACGTGGAATTTCTGCTACAAGCTGCTGCCAGTGTTCCCCCACCACCCTCCCCTCCTCTCCCCATCGTGCCTGACGGTGCAGCAAAGCTGAGCTGTAAACACTGCTGGGGTGGGGACCTGGGGAGGATGCTGGGGAGGTGGGGACCCCCCTCACGGTGCCAATGCAGATTGGCAGCTACCTGCCTGCTCCTCGGGATCCTAGGGAAGGTCTTAAAATGCCTCACAAGGATTACAGTAAAGAGCTTTATTGTCAGGAGGGAGCCAGATGGGGATTGAGCCGCTGAGGTTTTTGAGGAAGAGACGCCTGGGAAGGGAGAGGCAGCAGAAAAAAAGGAAAGAGTGGGGGGAAAAAAGAGACGGCTAATGATGTGCTAAAATGCAACAGCACCTTCATGAAATATTCACTGCCTCAAATGCGTCTAATATTAAAGATTAAATGTCCTGGGATTTGTCCTAGCGACTTGGAAGCACTGATTTATGATCTGTCAAAAGCTGCTAACCTCATGATTCATAACAGGGGCGGCAGGAACATTGCTGCTCCAAAGGGAAAGAGTTGGGAGAGAGATGGCAGCGCTTGGCCCTGCTCAGGCTCCTCCGTGCCTGGGGGCTGGGGCGGTCTCAATGCAAGAAAACACAGGTCTTAATGGCTCCATCAGTGATTTTAAAAAAAGGAAAAGTTATTTTTTTTCCTTGGGTGCTTAGTACGCAAGTTTCCCCGGCCGTGCTGTGGATCATTAATTCCTGGCGCTTATTACATAACAAATATATGCTCTGCAAATGAGAGACCTCTCAAAGTGCTGGCGAAGCAGAGCTGGGAGTCTTGGGGCATTGGCTCAGGCTCGCCTCCTGCCACAGAAATTAGAGCAAGTGAAGAAGAAAACACCTACAGAGGTCAGCATCCCCTGGCCCAAATGCCTCCCCCCGTATCGATGGCTGGGGGTACTGGGTGGTGAACCCCCTTCCCACAGTGCAGGAGGGTTTATTTTGTCTGCTGGCTTGTTTACAGCTCCGTCAGTTTGGCACCAGAAGGAGGAACTCTATCAACCAGGGGAAATATTGATTTTATCGACTCCAATCCTGGACTTTCAGCAGCTACAGCCAGTGCTTGAGACTTTATTGGGAGGTTTATTGGGAGGTTTATTTCAGTAAGTGAGAGGGCAAGTGGTGGCACCAGCTGGGGAGAGATCCAGGGCAGGAGAGAGTGGGGATCAGTTTTCCACAGGTTTCCCAGGCTGAGCTGCACCCCTTTGGCAGAGTTTTGGAAACGGGATAGGAAGGCTCCCAGCATGGGATCAGCTGAGTGCTGCAGTCTGATGGAGGAGTGAGGACTCCATCACCTCGGGTCAGATGGTTTAGGATCTATTCCTCTATCTGACAATTAGCAGGGCTTCCAAAAAATTTGGAAGCAAAACCTGCTGTGCTCTTACAGGTTTCTAGGAGCTTTTGCCCTCTCCCCAACAGCATCCACCTTCCTTCTTTGGCCCCCCACAAACTACTCTGTTACTTTTATTCTGTCCCCATCCTTCTCAGAGGCAATGCTGAGCCAGGGAGAATGCTGAGCCTGGCTAACCCCAATAGAATGAGAAACACCTGATAAAATGCCTGGAGTGGGAGGAACAAGGTTCCCATATCTCTAAGCCCTCTTTAGGGTGTGTTTTTCAACATGCTGCTAAAATAAATCAAACCATCAAAAGGCCAAATTAAAGTGTCTTTGTTCAAAGCAACTGCATCCGAGGTGGATGCAGTTATCCACTCAACCCTGCTGCAGCCAAGTTAGGATTCAAGCTGAGCTTGAAGCCAAAGTCAACCAAAGTAACCAAGTTTGACAAATAACTGCACCTGGAGCTGGATGCAATTTCCACAGGTCCTGCACACGGCTCTGTGCAGCGTTCAGCTGTCGGGGGAGCACAAATGAATCAGGATCTACCAACCCCCAGGACAAGGATCCTGCTCCCACTGCCACCACCCCACACCCTGCCCGTGGCACAGGCATGCACGGTCCTTCCTCTGCCTTTGGATTCAGCAGCCACAAACCAGGCTGGATAATCCATGGCAATTTTTCAGTTGTTACAGCCAAAGGAAGGATCACTGCTCACTCAGTATAAATGAGGGCAGGTCCCCGTGCTCAGCTCTGGAGGTCCAAATTGTATTTCCAGTGTGTTATTAAACAGGTGGAGGAGGCTTTAGCTCTTTTTTTTAATAAAAAAAAATGGAAGTTGCTGAACTATTCCTTCATTACACTGTCCACACTGCCCTGCTGCTTCTGCTGGAATGGGGAATGGGGTCTCACACTGCACCCACACCCTCCCTGCCCATCCCCACAGTGCCTGGGAGCAGCAGGGCAGGGCTGCAGGATGAACCACCAGCATGCCAGGATAAGCCTGTTAGCCTCATTATGGAGAGAGCTGATCTGTGGTGATAATGCTGCAGGAATCCCCCTAATCCAGCCCAGTGCTCAGCAGGAAGTGGAGGCTTCCCTGTGCTCCCAGGGGAGCTGCTCTGTGCTGTCACTGGCATTTTTATTCAAGGAGCTGGAGGAGCTTTGGCAGTGGTGGGGCAAAGCTGTTTCTTGTCAGCCTTCTCTTGGCACTGCTGGTGTGATTCCCTCCTCCGTGGCAGCACCTCCAATGCTGGCACTCAGCCTTGTCCTGGAGGAAGGCCCTGCTGTGCCAGGGCTGTGCCCCAGCTGCACTGGTACATCCTGGGGACAAGGCCAGACCCCAGCTGGGGTGGCAGCCTGATCCCAAAGGCTCTGGGGCTATAAACACACACCTTCCCAGCTGTGTGAGCACTGCACAAACACACTCACGCCTGTCTCAGGGCTGCCTCTCCCACCCAAAGGGATACAGAGCTCAGCCAGTTTTTGTGTCCACTCCTCTCTGGACACACACGGTCCCTGCAGGGAACACAGCAGCCCCAGCAGAGCATCCTCAGTGCCCCAGAGCCTCAAAGCTGCAGCACCACGTCCCCAGCCTCCCAGTAAAGCTCTCTGAAAAGCTCCTCTTCTACCCCTGGTGCCCGCTGTTCCTGCTCTTCAGGGATGGCACTTTCCAAACCTGAGCCTCTGTTTCACCCTGATGAGAAATGCAACTTTTCTAGAAGCAGTTTAGCACTCAAGGAACAAGACAAAGAATGTGGCTCCTACCCTGCCGACCTGGCACAGAAAGAAAACCTGGAGTCAATTTGACAATTACCCCTCCTCTACCCCTGCTGCAAGTCATCCTCCTCACCCTCATCCATCACAGCACTTAAGTGCAAGCTTAACCTCCAAGGATTTTGCCTGAGTTAAAGCTCTGCCCAGATTTAATTCTCATTATCATCTGCTCAGCTCCCACACCGCACCTCCACAGAACACATGAGCTGATGAAAGGTCCTGAGGGTGCCCTGTGTGCCACGGCTGTCACCTCCTGGGCTGGGCACTGCCCCAGTGCTGGCCATGGAGGGGTGAGAAGCCCCTGCAGCACCCCCAGCCAGGGGGATGGGTTCAGGAGCAGCTCTGTACAGCAAACCCCATCCCTCTTCCCTCCTCCCTGTGCTCTTTAGACAAGCACAGAAAATGCCATTACAAGAACATTAGCAGCTGCAGGATTAAACACTCTAATGGCAGAAAATGAGAGTGCAAAGACAGCACAGATAACCTTAACTCGGCCCCTCGCAGGCACCAGTTCTGATTGCTGTTTATGTATAACACTTCAGCCTGGAGCTAAATTAGCTTGGGAGTTAACTGCCTCCTGCCCTGCTTGGTGCACCAGGCAAGCTGTGCCTCCACAGGAAAAGGAATGGGATATTACATGGGTTTTGACCAAGTTATTAAACTCCATACCTTGGAGAGACAGAAGCTCATCCTATAAAAGTCTAAGTCAATAAAGGCACCGGGATCCTTCAACAGGGAAAATAGCAGAAGTGCACAAGAACAAACAAATATTGCTTGATGTGCACAGAACCTGCATGGTATTAAAGTGAACTATAGGAAGGAATGGCTGTTTTCATAAACACAAATACACCCTCACCGAGGTTGGTCATTTCCTGATTTACATGCTCAGCTCTGCAACCTCCAAATCCCCTTAACAGGTTGCCTTTAAAAAAAATAGCTCTGTGTAAAATGACTTTCATCTGCCTCCTGCCCAGAACACACCCCTGTCCTACCCAGACAGCAGTACCATCTGTGGCTCTGGTGACAAACTGGCCCATTTGGACGATGATGGAAACCTTTTTTCCTCTTTTTTTTTTTTTTTTTTTTTTTTTTTTTTTTTTTTTCCCTAATCTCCCCCTGCCAATTTCCAGAAAAGAACCTTTGCTACTACATTTCACCTGGTTCTTTCAAGCTTGTGCTTACTGCTTTGGTGGTGGGGGGGCTACCAGTTGTGGATGCAATGAGAGAATTTTGATGAAGAAACGCCTGATTTATAGATGGGGAAAAAAAAAATTTCAACACATTTGCACCTGCTAATCAAGGTAGCTATCCATCTCATTTATGCCACTGCTACAGCAAGCCTGACAGCACAAAATCAGAGGCTGTTTCTTCCAGCATTTGGCCCTGAGGGATTGATTCTCCAGCAGGTCTCCTCAGCAATGCCCACAGAATGTGCAAGTGAATCAGTTTTGTGCATACAAAGCAGGTAATTGTGCTCACAAATCAGGATTTGCATATGCTGCTGGAAAGGGATGCTCTCACTGAGGCTGGTAAGGGAAGCCAGCCAGGCAGCAAGCACTCCTGGATTTTACCCAGGGGTATCCCAGAGCGTGGCACCAGCGGCGGCACCAGCAGCGCTCCCACATCTCCTCAAGATGTGGAGAGTGAGGAGAGCTGACAGCCAGTCCCACAGGACAGCAAACATCCCCTGTTCTCGTCTCCAGCAGCACAGGCAGCAGGTGCCAGGAGGGTGGGGGATTTTGGCTGAACATCTCCAGCCAAGGAGCACATCCTGCCCTGGAGAGGGGCCTGTCCCTTCTGATGTGGCAGCTGGGCATGGTCACTGTGTCACATCTGCAGGGAGGAGCTCCCTAGCAGGGTCCATTTGTCGCTGGATTTGCAGTCAGACCAACCAGCCTGGCCATTTCCAAGGCAGGAGGGATGAGGGAGATGACATTTTGCTCATGTGCAGATGTCAGTGCTCCCTCTGAAACACTCTGATGAGCTGGGGCTTTGCAACACAGGCTTCAAATTTGTCAGGGGGCAGCAATCATTTAATTAAAGAGTGAGTCACATGACAGAGATGTGAGAGAAGGCAAATTAAGGTCAGGCAACAAAGTGGATTTTGGCATTTCCTAGTGTTTCAGAGCCTGTTTTCACTGGGAATTACTCTTTACACTGAAGGAGTACTGGGTGTCTGGAGTCACAAGGCAATACATTGTACAGACAAATCCCATCCAAAACTCCAACCCAAAGAGTGTGCAGGGACAGGTAAGAGCTTGAGTGTCACCAGAGAGAGCACATGTGACCTGGGGCTCTGTCCAAAGGTGTGCCAGGAGCCCATGGCACTGCCACCAAGGATAGGTCCTGCCCACAGAGGTCTGTCACCACCTTGGAGCAAGGCAGCTTGGGACAAGGCTGGATCCACACTGCCCTGGAGGGGCTCCAAGGGTAAGGCTGAAGTCAGATTAGCCATAAATGTGCTGGAGGACCTCAATGCTGGCTCTGCTGCTCTTCACAGGGGCAACTTTGAAAGTTTTCAGGCTCCAGAGAGGTCAAACTTCAGTCCATCATTCTCACTGTTGCTCCGTCCAGCCCAAGAAAGCAGAGGACAGGGGAATCCCTGGCACCCATTGCTGGGGATGCTCACAGAGAGGATAAAATCCCTGACCCGAAAAGGTTGAAATCCAGACAAGATTTATGTGCTGCAGTAAAACCACAGGCCTTCCTTTCTCGTGGTGATAAAAATAAATCACCCTTAAAAATAGAATGGCATTAATAAAAATAAATCTGAAAGTACATGCAGTGTAGCATGGGGTTACAGTCTGCCTCAGCCTGGTGGGGAAACTTCTCACCAGTTAAAGGCTGGTCAATGGTGATGGACAGACATGGTGCACAGGGTTATGTCCTGGGGTACAGTGTCGGATTAAGATTTTCCAACATTCAGGTGCTCAGAGTCTTTTTGCCCTCCTGGATGCTTCGGGACAGACGCAAGAAAGAGACACAGGCTTCAAGGTTCAGTTTTTTACAGGTCTATCACTTTGTTTATTCTTTTTCTTATCTCACAGTTCGTTCTGTGCCCAGCAGATCTGTCCTGCCCCTCGGCCATGGCAGGACTCCCACCCCTATGGGAGGTCGTTGTCTTAAATCCAGATTATTATAAACAGATTGTTTACCATTTCCTACCAATGTCCACCATTCACACCAAACAGGTCATCTCCACTTGGCCCAATCTCCCCAAGCCACATTGTGCCAACGGCACAGCAGAAAATGGAGGTGAAGAAGAAGAAGAAAAAGCTTACGGACCGCCCCAAAATCTCCATCTTGTCTCCATCTACTTCTATTATAAAAACCTAAAACTACATATTTCTCACTCTGTGATAAGCTAAACTACTGTGTTTCACACTCTTGAGATTTGTAATTCATCTCTGCTTTGTGCCAGGGTCTGTGACCCCCACGGACAGAGACAAAACCCTCTGTTCAACCCCCTGGACAGGTCCAGGGTATTGCAGTGCTCTTGGATAAAACTCAGCCTTCCTTTGCTCAGTTCCCAGGCTGTTTGGCCAGGGTTTCCTGAGCTCCCAGGACAGCCAAAGAGATGCCCTGGGTTGTCACAGTACAGGGTCAAGCGGGTACCTCCAAAGGCCTAATTTCAGTTCTTGTGAAGTTTGGACCTTTTAAGGGAGTCTCAGATTTAGGCTGTGAAGGTCAGCAGCCCCATCAGCCAGCCCTGCTCAATCCATGCAGATCCAGCTGACAGAAACAGGAGAAAAATGCTGGTTTATTCATGTGCACAGTCCCAGGCTGGAGAGAGGGGGAAGAAGCCCATGGACAGATTTCAGGAGAGGGACCTGCAGGCTGAGATGCAGGCTGCTCTGCCCTCACCATGGGCAGGCAGGGACCATTGGCACCAGGGCTGGGAGCCACAGAGCAGCTGCTGAGGTTCAGCTGCAGCGCAGGGCTGGGGCAGAGCAGCTCCCAGGATGATGAGCATCGCTGCCTGCCCTGCAAACAAGATCTGACACATCCTGCTCAAGCGTGGGGCATCCAGCAGGAGCTGCTGGGAGCTGGGGATGCAGCAGGAGTGGCAGCTGGGCCACTCCCAGAGCAGCAGCTCCTCACAAGCGAGGCCATGCCAGGATCCAGCCAGCCCTGCTCGCTGCCAAGGATGGGGCTGGCGAGGGGAGCTCTCCCAGCAGGGATTTGTGGTCTGCCTCCATACAGCCTCCCTGTGGTTTCTGCTGGAGGCAGAGTTGTTTCTCTCCCCCTCTGAACCAGGGGAGAGCTGAATGCATCTCCCCTCTCCCACTGAGGTGGCTGCATTTTGCCAGTGCCTGAAACAAAAATCCTTCTGCTCTGTGACATCTGGGTGAGAAGAGTCTCCTCCTGCAGCATCTCCATCTGTCAGCGTGGCTGTTGGCACCTCCCAGCCCTCCCTGGGATTTTAGGTGATGCCCAGGGCTGTCTACACAGGGAATTCATTTAGCATCACCGTTCTGCTGAGCTGTGCCTGCCAGTGCCTTCATGCAGACAAGCCTTGAGGAACAGGAGTGCTAAGAAGAGAAGATTGTCTTGACCAGGAAAATGAATTTGTAAGACCAAGTTCAGTATTTGCATCTCAGTTGAGCAGGGAGGGATGAGAACAGGGTCACCCCCATCACCCCATGAGATGTTCATGACTCTCAAGGATTTCTTATTCTAATCCATGAATTAACGACAGTCAGGGGCTTTGGGAGGCTTAGGAAAAGCCTTCTCCACAGTGAGCCAGCCTTTAAACCCTCTGGCAGAACCAGACACCAACACCCTTACCTGCAGCCTTGAATTTCACACACACATGAGGTGAAGAAGCTCGTTGCTGAGGTGGGAGCCGCTCACATGGAGCTGGGACTGAGCTGGGATGGCGCCTCTCTGCAAGGAGAGGGGGGGTTTGGGTGCTCTTCAGATGCTCAGCAAGCCAGGAGTACCAGGGACACTTGTCTGCACACCACCAAGAAGGCATGCAGCCTTCTTCAAACTGGTGAGGCACTGGTGAGTCACAGCACAAAATCCCAGCACAGTCCCCAGGCCACCTCCCTATGCAAGGTCCTGTCACCCTGTGCTGTTTGCTGTGTTCTGTGCTCTTGGCTCACTGCAGACTCCAGGACTCCCATATGTCATCCCATAAAGACAGAAGGGAAGGTGGCACTTCTTCTTTGTCCTTTGCCCAGCCCCACACCTGAGCCCCAGCAGGGCTGGCTGCTGCTCCACAGGCAGGGGCTGCACACCATCAGAACACTCATTTAGGGGTGAGGAAGGATGGCAGAGTTCACAACTCCACCAGGAATGGCTGGAGGATGGATCCAACCCAGGTAACCACCAGGCATGAGCACTAACATGCTCTGCATGTAAACGGCCAGAAAAGAAAAGGGATGGAGATGGGATAAATTCATGAGTAGGTTTTCCATGCTGAACAGCAGAACAACTCAACTTAGATGCAGATAAATTCCATGTGCCTGCAGCTGCCTCACCAAAGAACTGCTAGATCCACCACTTCAAATCCCCATCTCGTGCCCATCTTCTTCACATTCTGCTGATCAGGGTCACCATTTTGTGACCCTGCTAGTTCCCCATGCCTACCACCAGGCTAGAGCAGAGGTGAGCCAAGAGGGCACCAAAATACCCAGTGTCAGACCCTCTCCCTCACATCTCCGAGCTTTCCAAGGTCCTCACTCTCCCCCAGCTTCCCTTACCTGTGTCTTGGTCACACAGCTGCTCACAGGCATCAGTGGTCCTCTGTCCACAGAGGTCTCTCACCCAGGGGGACGTGGCATTGATCTGGTAGTACAGGGACAGCTTGGCTGGGTTAAGCCAGTCAGAGATGTCCAGGTAGCTCCCCTCGCTCACAACGAAGCTGCTGCCTGGGGGGAGTGGGAAAAAAGCATATTAGGTGAGTGTGGAAATCACAAATTAAAAATCCAAATGTGCATTTTGGCCCAACATCAGAACACTGCACTCTTCAGGAGCTGCTGTGATGACAACATCTGCAAAATAATAATGAGTTTACCGACAGCTGGTCCCAAAGAACTTCATTTGATCCCTCCTCTCCAGAGGAATGTGCTCCAGCACCTGGTTCACCAGCTCCTCTGCCCAGACACTTCTCTGCCCTCACACTGCTGAGATTTGATTCCCAGGTCTCTGCAGAAATGTGGACCAGTGTAATTATTCTGATCTGTAATCACAGCATCACTGCCCCAGCTCAGGGAGGTGTTGTCCTGGGGGCACCTGGAGCTCAGGGCGCAGATGGGCAGCAACAGCAGGGCCAGTTCACCTTTTGTTGGAGGTGAGTGGATTGGCCCAACACACAACTTCTTGTCTGAGTTGTCTTGTAGCAGACACTCCCCCACCCTCTCCTCCCTGTGAGTTAAAAGTGAATTCCTGCCAAAAATATTTTCTTACAAAATCTTACGCTTCTTTATTTTGCGAAGTGTATTTTTCCCCACTGGCATCTGGGAATATGCATCATCTAATTAGCCAAATAGATTTTCAGTTCAGCCCAATCATTTCCTTATCTAACATCTGAGGCCCAGCATCGCTTGGGGGATTTTGCAGGCACAGAGGTCCTCATTAACTCTGATCTTCAATTACATTGATTATAAGACTGCCTCCATAACAGCGCTGCACAGATCAGAGAGGAGCCAAAAAACCTCTGCCATTAAGTGGTGTTTTGCAAAACTTACCATGGTAAAAGCCTCTAAAAAGAGAGGAGAAGAAACCTGCAAGGAGCAGTGGGCAAAGAGAAGTGCCAGGTAGCCCAGGAACCCACAGCCACCTTTCCACTAAGTCTGAGGACTTGCAATGGGTGCAAAACTTGCAACCACAGTCTAAAGATTGAAATCCTTCTCAGAGATTACCCAAGGACAGCAAGCCTACAGATCCAAGGGCTATTGTCATGAAACTTTAAGGCTTAAGACACTTAGTAAAGGACTAAGACACCATTTTTTTTAAAGCACCAATTTACTTTGATGAAAGCCAAGAGATTTTAAAAGCAGGACAATAAACCTGCAGCAGCAGCCACCCCACATGAACCTGATTGAATAAAAACTCTGGATCTCCTTTTGAAGAGGATCCCTGATGCTTAACAAGAGGCAGCCCTTCTCACCCTCATCCTGCGCCACATTATCCATGCAAAGGATAAAACAAGCAGAGCCTCAAGTCAAGCATCCCAGTGAGTGACCTCATTTTCAGGCATCCCAAGATCTCAGCACCATCCAAATCCAAGCCCTAATTTCCCGTAAACTGAGGTCTTTGACACTCAGAGCGTTTATACACCATAAACATATTCACAGGCGCATCTCTACACTCAAAGCCAATGGAGGCTGCCAAGCTCCTGACTGCTCAGGCAAATGAGAATGAGACATCGGAATCCAGCAGCTCTGGAGACTCAGCAAGGCAGGAGCTGCCCCGCCAAGGCTGCAGGATACATCTCAATCAGACACGAGGCAGCAGTAAATCACTGGGTAAAGCCCCTCAGCACCACTGGAAAGCACAGAAACACTCAGCACTGAGTTTCTTAGAGCCACGCGGTTTTATCTCTAATTATTCTTTGCAATGAATTTTTAAAGATAGCCTTACATACCAGTAACAACAATTGCTGGTTTCTCTTCCCAAACAGAGAGGCATTGTGCACCCTTTGGGAGTGTTTACTGTTTACATGGAGGTGTCTATGTGGTAACCTGTCAATTCTGTTTTCCTCCCGATTTCTGCAGCTCCCTAATGAAGAGCAAGGCTTGGGAAGCACGTAGTGTTGTTTTGAGACTCAGCTACAGACAACTCCCTCTGCACCCAAGGACTGAAGAGCGAAACCAGCAGCTCTTGATTAAATCCCTACTTAATGAACCCCACTTCTGGTTAAAATACAGCTTGGAAGTAACAGAAGCAAACCCGATGCAAACCAGACGCATCATTTGTATTCCGAGAGATGGAGATGGCTGGAGATGGCAGAGGATCCTGGCCCAGGACCTGCTGCACACCAGGAAAGAGCTCATGCTCAGGTGGGTGATGGAGGGGGGACCTCTGGAGCTCCCCAACATGGAATCATTTAGGTGGAAAAGACCTCTCAGATCATCAAATCCAACTGTGCCTCCCAGCACTGCCATGGCAACCAGACCATGTCCCCAAGTGTCACATCCACAATTTTAAACTCCTCCAGGTATGGGGACTCCACCACTGCCCTGGGCAGCTGTGCCAGGGCTGGACAACCCCTTCTGTGGAGAAATTTTTCTTTATATCCAACCTAAACGTCCCCTGGTGGACCTTGAGGTCATTTCCTCCTCTCCTACTGTTTTTTACTTGAGAGAAGAGACCAAACCCCACCTGGTTCCACCCTCCTGTCAGGGAGTTGTAAAGAGTGAGAAGATTCCCCCCAAGCCTCCTTGTCTCCAACTCCCTCAGCTGCTCCTCATCTGACTTGTGCTCCAGCCTCTTCCCTGGCTCTAGGTATTTTGAAGATTAATTACTTATTTTGATTTTAGTAAGTCTGATTGAGAAATCATCCTCATTAACAGGTTTTTTTGGGGGGTTGTGTTTGTTTGTTTGAAAAGCAGCAGTGAAAACATTTCAATCCAAAATTCCTGAGTTCAGGCTCAGTGTAAAATGGAGATTTTTCTACCTCAGTCTGAAAAAAACCCCAAACCTGGGGAAATTAAAGGGTTTTGTTTCCTTCTTCCTTCCTCCCTTCCTTCCTTCCCTTTTTTTTCCTCCCTTTCCTTCTTCAGAGGAGGGAGGAGACAACTTCCAGCAAGGAAACTTCTCACATCTCTGAAGCTGGGTGTGTGGCAAGATTTTAAGAGATATTCAGACACCCTCATCACCTTCACTCCCACTGAAAACACAAACAAACAAACAAACACCCCAATCTCGATCCCTTTGTAGCCTGCCTGGGAAATAAATAACAGAAAAAGGCCTTCTACAAATATTTTGAAAACTAAAATTCTGATGATTTCAAAGCCTTTTCACAATTTTTTTTCTCTTCACTTTCAAAGAATCCACACGTAGAAAATAGTTTCCAAAAGTTACCATCGTGTACATATCAAAACCACTTGAAAAGCTCAGAAAGGGCAGGATGAGGAACAAATCCTCTTAGAAACTACCAAGAAGAAACATTTTCTAAGCAAGAGCTGTTTCAAACACGTTCAGCTTGCCGGGAGCATCAGCTGGATTTGTTTTCCATAACTGGATGGAGGGAAGGGGAGTGATGGGGGACTTGAGGGGGATAGAACCCACTACAAACCACCCTCCTAAAACCTTCCTCGAGGACCTCAGACCCCACTAAATCACCCCCACAGGCAGTTTGAAGCACACCTGCAGCTGCTGCCTGCAGTCCCCAGAGCAAGAGCCAGCACAGACACTCTGAGGACATCTAAAGGGACCGCCCACCCTGCTGTCCTCTGCTGCCAACCTCCCAGGTGTCCTCCTGGACACAAATCTCAAGCTTCCCACTCAAAGCCTTGCTGAAATCTCCCTTGAATGGACACCTTTAGGTCTCAGGATAAAGCAACCATCAACCAAACAAGTGAATACAGAAATAAAATGACAACTCTGCACCCAGCATCACCTCCCAGGAACCCCATACCAGGACAATGCTCAATGCTCAAATGCTGTTGGCTCTCTGAGCAGTGGAGAACACCAGGATGATAGAGTTTAACACCTAGGCAGAGTTTTTTGAACCCTGTGTATCTGTATCAATCTCTGAGGGTGTCCTGCATTTCTCAGAATGGCTTAAAATAATTTTACCATATGGCTCTTCAGGTGTGTTTTGTAAATCGAAAGGTTTAATAAAGACAAAATAACAAACAATACAGAAAGAAAATAAAAGCCAAGCACAGGTGTCAGAGAAGCCCCTGACACCTTGCTAGAACGCCCCAAAAAGCACTTGAGCTCCTTTGTGCACTTTTATAAATACTTAACGATTTAGGAGGGATAACTTGGTTTGTTGCCAACAGAAGCAGTTACAGATATTTACACACATTTCTAATGCCCAACCAGTGCCCCTGTGCTGGCACTGGACCAACCACAGTAAGAGTATCCCAGAAGATCCTAATCCACTTTCCTTTCAAGTTCAAAGGTAAACTGAATCTCTTTTCCTTACACAGAAACACCTGCTTGGGTGTTGGAGTGCATTACTACACCAGGACACAGCTACAACCCCCTCCCAGCTGCACAAGGTCCAGCAGCCCCTCAGGGGATTGATTTGTTTGGGTTTCTGTGTGTGTGTGTGTTTTCCATTCCCCCCATTCCTTCCCCAGCGCTGATCAAAGCAGGTTGAGTTAAGGCAGCGTCAGAAGTTCACGTCTCTCATGCTGGGGTCTCCTTCAAAGTTCAGTGGAATTGCTTAAGCCCTGACAAAAGAGGCTCGAAGTTTTGACATTTCAAAAAAATCATTTTCAAGAACACAACAGGATAAAACAGCTCAGAAGAAATATCTAACAAGGGAAAAGAACAAAGCACCCAAAAGGCAGCCAAAAGGGTTTGGCTTTTCCTTTCTCTTTCTTTTCAAGGGAAAAGATCAAAACATAATTTTTTTTGAAGAACATCCATTTCTTCCTCCCTCTGCTCTTTTTGTCATCTTTGGTCCATTCACTGTTTCTTGGCCAACAAAACTCCTTTTCATCTAAAATTAGTATTTTGTGTTGGGAAGCAATGGGAGGTCATACTATAGGTTGCTATTAATGTACCCAGCCCTATGCTATCATACAGTTCTAATCCTGTCACACATCGTTTTTATAAACACTAGGGGAAAGCTGATCCCCCTTGCTTCATTCTATAGGTACAAAGAATAACCCTATTTGAATTCTTTAGAGATCCTTTTTTTTTTTTCCTTTGTTAAATTTGAAAGAACATTGCCCAAAGAGACAACTCCTCCCCTATCAGCTCTTCCCCTTGATCAGCTCTGCCTCTCCTGCCCTGGGCACAGGGCATGAAAACTTCTGCTTCTTAAATTTCTCCCAGAAAAGGCAAAGAACTGGACAGACTTTGCATGCCCAGGACACACATGTACTGACTTAAGCAAGGAAATAGGTGTTGGGGCAGGATTGCACCCACAGACCAACACAGTGCTCAGCTTTACCATCTTCTCTCCTGCCCAGCGCAACACCAGGTGATTTGGGAATAATTTAAATTGTTTTAAGTCAAACTCTAAGTTCTATAGTATAGTTTGAATCCAGAGACAGCATCACACCAGGTTAAAATCCAAGCCAATCCTCTTTATTTTTTTTTAATGATTTCTCTCTTTGAGCAAGGTGAAATACTTAAACAGAAAGTTATGATAGAAAGATCAAAAAACAACACAAGCCTATAGACATGTTTTTTATTCAGTTCTCCCTCAGGTGAAGCACTCACAGTTTACATCTCACAGTGCTTGACTCCAGGGTGTATTTTCAGCACATGAACTGCACCCACGGGCTCTCATTTCCCCAGACCCAATGATGATCATACCTGGAGACCCCCATCCCCTGGAAACACCACCAATCCTGCCAGAGCTTTTCCACCCTGGCAAAGCAGAAGTCAATTAGCAGCACATGCCTGTGTGTAATTACAGCTCAAATTGGCACCACCTTTCCTGTGGGAGGAGCAGGGTTACAATTTAAGTGTTAAATTGCACTTCCTTGATCATTCTGACAGACTCTGGGTTTTCTTGTCAGTCAGTCTTGATTTCCCCAGGGCTGAGCTCCTGACAAAAAACACAGGTATTTATAAGGGAGGTGATGGCTCAGCCAAGTTTTCCTAAACTTTAGCAAGGAGCAATCTGCCCACCCTGCCTTGTGGTCAAGCTCATGCTGCAAGGAGATCTCCCATGGCAGCTTTACACAGTGTAATTGTGGAGGTGTTGCTGAGAGCACATCTCTGTCCTCAGAAGGCATCAGGGCCAGCAGTGATTGAGACAGAAATGAGACTCCTGAGAAAAAAAAAAACACCTTCTTAATGCTCTGTATCTCCCAACTGCCACGCTGCAGCCTGGGGCACTCCAACAGTGATGTTCTCCAGATATCAGAAAAGGGTTCAGGGAAATCCAGCCTAAATCTGATCACATCACAAAGCACAGAGGAGCTATGATAAGCTTGTTGTATGAATGCAGAAGTCTATGTTTGCATCTCTCCATCAGTGGGAGGAAAAGCTGGTCAAAGAAGTGCCATCCCTCCCAAATCACAGGGTAAATGGTGTTGGTAAAGCCCAGCAGGATGCAACCTGTCCCAGCTCTGAAGCAGCTCCTGCTCACACCATCCAAATGCCAATGCCAATCCCGCTGGCTTTGCTCCAATGAATCCTGCAAAGGAGAAGGAAGAGGCATTTGGCTTCCCTTGCAAATGGAGCTGCCCCAGGAGCTGGGAATGCCTCTGGCAGGCACAGGGCTGGTGGGGAGCTGGGCAGCAGCTGAGCAGGTTCACAAGCCTGTCAAAGCCACGATAAAAACATGATGTACTTCAGCCTCCAGAATCTTATTAGTTCTCCATGCAAAGAGCGTTCATGCCGTAAAACCGTCTTGGAATCCCTTTGATCCACGCTGATACAGTTCATAAATTGATGTTAATATTTAGAGTTCATGTCTGGTTACACTGCAGCCATTTGCTCACATTTTCTTGCCAGGCAAGCAGACAGGGGAGTGAGCTGTAACACAGGCACGGAGGTGACCCTGGTGATTACGAGCTGCTGAAATAAAATCCAATTTGTAAAGCTGCCCCCAAACACAGCCACCTTACATGAAACACACAGGGCCAGGAGCAGCCAGGTGTGACACTGAGTCTGCAACAAGAAAGTGTTGCTTCTGTCAGAGCCCTGACCCAGGACTCCATACAGCAAAAACCCTGGGAGGAGAACACAGCGCAAGAAAAAAACTATTTTAAACCAATTCCTTCTGTTGATTTCAGAGGGGACTTATGGATCTGGGAACAGCCGGTGAACACGGGAGACCCCAATTTCAGAATCTTTCTGAAGGCCTGAGAAGATCACAGCATCACAGCATGCTTTGGGTTGGAAGGAACCTTAAAGATCATCTTGTTCCACCACTCTCCCATGGGCAGGGACACCCTCCGTGGGACCAGATTGCTCAGTGCTCCATCCAGCCTGGCCTGAGATGGCTTTGAGATGAGATCTCTTCCTCCACCCTTCTGGTACAAACCTGGGACCTGTAAATCAGAGACGGTCTCCAGCTTCTCCTTGCTGCCAAAAGGGATGGGGACACAGCCAGTCCCCACCTCCTGTGGCTCATCTCTCTGTGGCCACATGGGCAGCACATCCTGAGTGCCCTGAGGGCACAAGGTAATGCCTGGTCACCTCCGACAGCTGCAGAAGACTGAGCAGGAAGTGTCAAAAACAAACAATTTAAAGCAACACATTTAATTAAAACCAAAACGAGTTGTTGTGAGTCCCAACAATTGCAGTCAGCAGAGCAATCTTCAGGGAAAATTAACACAGGCTGCTAATAGCTGCATCCAATTCAGCAGCATCTTGGAGTAAACAGTGGTGGGGGAAGGTAGGAAATAATTTGCAGATGAAACAATTACTGATCAGCTGCGTGGCAAGGACAGCACGGCATCGTTCAGGCAGGCAGATGCACAGAGATTAAAAGAATAAACAAAAAAGAAGCTCCCTCCACCTCTGCCATTTTGTCAGATGCTCCAACTCGAAATGTGGTCTCAAGTGGAAATTCCACTTCTGCTGGCCTCTTGACCTGGGTTTGCTCTCAGGGCAGCATTATCCTGGGAGAGTTCATCCAAACTTGCAAGAGGAACAGAGCCAACACACGAGGGCAGCTCGTCAGGGTGGGGACACTGCCCATGCCACGCTCTGATCCCAGCAGGAGCCCTGCCTGCCCACCCTGAGCTCTGATCCCACAGCAGGAACCCTGCCTGCCCACCCTGAGCTCTGATCCCACAATGAGACCCTGCCTGCCCACCCTGAGCTCTGATCCCACAATGAGACCCTGCCTGCCCACCCTGAGCTCTGATCCCACAATGAGACCCTGCCTGCCCACCCTGAGCTCTGATCCCACAGCACAAACCCTGCCTGCCCACCCTGAGCTCTGATCCCACAGTGAGACCCTGCCTGCCCACCCTGAGCACTCCACAGCCATCCCACAGCCCAGTGAGGTGCAGAGGGATCACCACCACTTCCCTGGCACACATCTCAGAAGAGGAGGGAAGAAGGCTGTAAATGCCCCGAGATGTCTTTGACAGAAACCTGCTTTATGCCCTTTGCTTTATTTCCACTTACAAAACAAAGCCCTACAAGCCCCTTGCTAAACAAAGCTCTTGCTTCCCTCTGCACCACGGGAGGATCTCACCCACCTCTCCCACTGAAGTACAAACATCCACCCACACCGTATATAACCTCTCACAGGCTGTAAAAATGGGAAGCTTTAATTGATACTATATTTCATACTGTTGTGCAGCAAGGACGTACTCCAGGCTGAGCCCTCCAGAGTATCTTTCTCCACCCTGCCTTCCCTGCAAGCCATTCCCATTGCTCCAGCTCTACTTTTTGAATTATTACTTACAAGAAAAAAAAAAAAAAACAAAACCAAAAAACAACTATTGAATGTAGAGTTGAGTGGCTCACATATTCATAAGAGGTTTTATTACTCAGATGGAGGGGCTCTCTTTCCTTTCTTCCCTCCTTTGACACGGCTAAAGGGTCCTCTAAATAATGCCTTGCATTTCCATATCCTCATAAAAGCCAAGATGGTTCTTCCCATAAATCTGAGCCACCTCTGAAACCAGAACAATTCCTTCAGCACGGGCAGGGGCTGCCTCGAAACACAAAGCCCTGGAGCAGCAGAAGGGAGGAGAGGATGCTCCAACCACAGCGCTGGAAGAGAGGATTTAGAGGCACCGAGTCCTTTCTGGGAAGCAGGAGGTGCCAGCCCTCCCCACCATGACATCTCCTGCCAGGCTCCCCTTGATCCAGCTGCTCCATGCAGGGAAGGCACAGCAGCTGTACAAACCAGGCAATAACTGCTCAGTGGGGAGCGAGGCAGGGGCACCCCATCAAATGAACAAAAAGAAGCAAACAAACCGAGGGAGAAATAAGGGCAATGGAGACAGGCTGGTTATTACAGAACTGCTGCTTGGAATATATCCTCCCAGCCTGGCTGCCAGTTGGCTTCTGGTGCCAGTCCTTCCCCTCCCCTTTCCCACCCTGCCACTCCAGCAGGCTCTGGAGCTGCTTTCTCTAACGCCATTCTTGCTGCAGCAGGGAAAGCTGCTCTTCTCCAAAGCTGGAGACATTTGAGGAGGCTTCTCCCCCCCTTTCTTTTCTTGGCTCTGGCTGCTGGCACGCCAGAACTGGCTGGCATCTATTTAAAGTTTCCTTCAAAGCCGAGTTCTCATCGTCTAGGAGAGCGATTTCTTTCAGCCCCTGCCTTTGTTTGGCTTCTCCTGCAGAGGTGCCGGTAGCAGCTCCGCTTTCAGATTTTCCTTGGCTCCTAGCGCCTATTGAAATTCCGCATTTCAAAAGGGAACGAGAGGGCACCGCTCCCTGGCAGGGGAACATCTCCTGTGAATGCACCACCCCTGCCTCCTCGCAGAGCCTGCCTCATCCTCCTGTGCAGCACCAAAGGGAACAGCTCCAGCAACCAGACGAGCTCAGCGCACGGCGACACTTGCGAGACACGGTGCCACCGCCGGGTGCCACACCAGAAGCTGCCTCAAGACTGATCAAAGCTCCCAGACTCTGCCAGGCCAAACACGTCAGCTCTGTTGTCACCTCGATGCCACAGGGATGTTCGTGCCAACCCCCTTCAGCACCCTGTAAAAAGCAGCTTTGATCCTCCACAGGAGACCTCCAGGGAGGAGCAGGTCCCCTCTTCTCCATCTGCATCAAACTCCAGGTGCTGAGCCTTGGTGAACACATCCAGCCTCACTTTTCCTGGCTATCACTGAAATTTCCCAGCCCAGCTCAGTTCTGCAATGTCTTTAAATGCTTTGTAATATTTTGCTGCCAGTTGGGTGGCACCTTGGGATTTGTTGTTATTCAGAAAGAAGGGACAACTTTAAGAGCTTTTTCTCTTCCCAGGCAAGGGACTGTCATCACATAAAATGATGAGATTTCAGTGAAAGTGATAGCCACTGCAAAATGTCTTGGCTGCTTCTATGTGAAGAATTTGACTGTTTCTCATAAAAAAATATTTTAAAAGTTTTCGCAGTTTGTAATTATATTTTACAGTTTCATTACAAAGCTCATTTTAATTCTTCTCCAAACCGTTGTTACCAGTCCTCTTGCCACTTTCTCTTCAGAAAAGTCATTAAGTCGGGACTGGAAATCATCCCATTTCCCCCCAGTTTCAAGGATATTAATCTGTTTTATTGGTATTTCATTGTCATTTTCATTCGAGTGTTCCCTGCATTTGCATAATTTGCATTGCCACCCCTTTCCTGGTGACAAGCACAGACTCAGCTTTTCACTGTCATTCTACAGAGACTCATTGCATTTTGTTTATTTTCTTTTTCAGGACACGCTGTCTTCCCTGGGCCAGAACCACAAGGTGGGAGCAGGATGCTGAGGTCCTGTCTCCATCACTGCCCTCTTGGCTGACCTTCAGCAAGTACCAGAACCAGTATGAACTCCCAGTCCAAGTGCTGAACTGGCTAGTGCCCATCCCAAGTGGACTCAAATTAGCACTGGAGCAACCTCATGCCTCAAACGCAAGAGTTTCTGTTCTTCAGATGTTTGGAACCATCTGTGAAGATTTCAAGTATTCATGTATGACTTGGACAATCATTAAAACCTTTCAGAAACAGGTCAAGGTGTAGACAAGTCTCTTGTTTCAAATCCTTAAATCACAGAATGGTTGGGCTTGGAAGGAACCTTAAACATCCTCTTGCTCCAACTCCCTGTCATGGGCAGAAACACCTTCCACCAGACCAGGTTGCTCAGAGCTCCATTCAAACTGGCCTTGAACACTCCCAGGGATGTGGCATCCACACTTTGATGTTGTCTTCATGTCTCCACTCCACTGATTCTCAATTTCTCCAATGTGTGAACACAAAGCAGATGCTCTCCTCCTCTTTCCTACAAGGGCCAAGCTGTGACCACTGGGATATCCCAGCTACCCAGAGACCTCTCTTAGCAGGGCTATTCCCACTTCAAACCCACTGGAGTGTGCTTGAAGTGCCATGGGGTGATGATTTCAACCCCTCTCCACCAGCCCCTGCAGCTCTCACCCCACTGTGTCTCTTTAACCATCTCCCACTCCCCAAAATATTAATCCCCCTAGAGCTGCCCCCCACTCCAAAGCTCCCAAAGCAGGGCTGTCCCAGAGTTGGCTGCACCAGGACACCCCAGCAGCTGGTGATGCACTGGCTGCATGTTGCACAGTTCTGGCAGAGAGGGAGTGCCCCCTCTGCATGCCCCAAGCAGTGAGACGAGAGCAGGAGCTGAGGAATTGGAACCGACTGAATAATGGGTCCTGTCTGCTGGAAGAAAATGAAATTTGCCCTCATGTTACTGAAAACTTGCACTCGATGCTCACTGCACATTATAAAGAAAAGGTCAGTGAAACACAACAAATGCAAGGAGCCCAGCTGGAGAAAGCAATAAATAGTGACAGCAGCACTCGTCTAATTTATCAAAGCATCTCTGCCTTTGCTCAAACCTCAGCAATTTCCCTCCGTGCTGCTGCAAGGGCTGGGACGAGCAGCTCTGCTGCTACAGGACAGCAGGAAGCCTGTCTGTGCAGCTCCCAGGGCTCCTCAACGAGTTTGGAGAACAGAAATACCCATCAGACACAATTAGCACCAACGATAACAACGATAATATTAATTGACATGACTGAGATTTTGGCCTCAGGCTCGCAGATGCGCTTGCGGAAAGGGAGATCCCTGCAGCCAAACACAGCTGGGGGATGCCCAAAGAGAGGGGTCTCCACAGCCCAAACACACCCAGAGGGGCAGCAGGGGGGTCTTACCATCAGCAATGAAGTGCTCGGGGACGTGCAGCGTCACCTTGACGGTCAGCGGGCAGGAGAGCTGGGAGCCGCAGACCACGGCCAGGACGCAGGAGCTGACCGCGATCAGCGTCAGCGCCGTCTTGTTCACGGGGCTCTTGGTGGAACCTGAAAGGCACACAGAGGAGGGGTGGGTGGCCAAAAGGTAAAGCTGCACCCAGGGATTTCTCAGCAGAGGTAGGGGAGCCCCAGCACAGGGAAGGCAGGTGTTGGAAACAAGGATGGCAGCTCAGCAGGAGTCTGCACACAGCAGGACTCTCATCACACCTTGTTTGCCACAGGGCTTCATTTCGTCAGAGGAAGGAGAAAACCTCCTCAAAGCCCCGAACAGACCCTCTCCCTGGGAACTTCTCTTTCCTGGAATCACTCATCACACCTGCCGTGCTCCCCTGCTGAAACCACCATCGCTTCTTGTCAACATTGGTTGGCTTGGCAACCCACTGTGAAACCCTGGTGGAGCAGGACAGCATTAGGATGGCTGAATCACCATCAACAGCAGCTGGGTGGGACAGAATCCCCAGGTTTCAGAGGGAATGTGGTGAAGCTGTGCAACACAGAGTCATCCAGAGAGACCTGTCTGCCCCAGAAGATTCAGCTGCTCTTATTGGATGCAGACTGGAAATGGCAGGTGTCCAAATGAAACCCCCTCTACTGATGGAGATGACCAAGAACTGTCCCAGGCCACTACAACCCCACCAGCATGTCTCCACTGCCCAAGCAAGGAGTAGCCTTGGAGCCTGCATCCTTGAGGCACCACTGATCCCTCTGGGGCTGCCCCACTGCTGCTCTGGCTGCACTGCATCCCCCACAGCCCCCTACCTTGCACCCTGCTTTGCTCCAAGATAACAATGGACACCTCACAGGTGGTTCCTTCTCCAGGGCTTGGGATGCACCACTTAGAGAGTGTGTCCACAGCAAGGAGAGGGCACAGCCCAGCAATGACCCAGAGGCTGCACAGCCCAGCAATGACCCAGAGGCTGCACAGCCCAGAAATGAACTCAGAGGCTGCACAGCCCAGCAATGAACTCAGAGGCTGCACAGCCCATTCTGGTGCAAGCTGAGATGACCCAGCTGCCAGCAGAGCTGACCACAGCCCTGCTCAGGACTCAGGTGAGAATACCTCTTGATTTTTGGAAGCCAATGCAGCCTTTCCCCACTTGCTCAGCCCTCGTTACCTCATCAGCAAAGCAAGATTTAAAAGCATCAGTTTGAAAACAGAATGGGAAATGGATCCAAGTCAGCACTTGAACACCCTGGGATGTGCCTAAAGCTGCTGCTGGAGGTGCTGGTGCCAGGCCAGGGACCTCATGCTCAGCACTACCTGTGCTTTCCAGGCAGGGCACCAAGCCCCACCACAGCATCCCCAGGCTGCAGCCTGCACAGGAGATGCTCCAACCAGGATCTGTAGGACAGGAGAAGTGGCTGATCTGCTGGAAAATAACCCCATCACTGAGACCAACAGGAGCAAGTAAATTGATTATTTATGAAGCATCATCTCCTTTCCTTATGCATGGATCATCTAAACAGCCTTCCCACTCTTATTTCACAGCTTTATCGCCAATCCCCTGTGCCCCTCACCTTGCAATCCTCTTTTTTCTTTTCCAATCTTTATTCATATCATCAGCATAAGTTAGCACCTCCATGGGAGGCAAAATCCTCCTCTTGCTGGGTATACTGTGCCTGCCACAACCCCTGCTTGGCTTGAAGTTATGACACGAATGCAAAAAGAAAAAAGAGAGGAAAAAAGAGAAAAAAAATAAGGCAAGAAAAAAAAAGCCCCCATGAGGATAAGTGGACGAAATCAAATATACAATGGACCAGACAACGCTGGATTTCACCCTTATAAATCACCTTTCAATCCAGGGTCTTAAAGTGCTTTGCAAACATTAAATCATAAATCCCTTATGAGTGAGACAAGTATTATCCCCTTTTCACAAAGAGCCCAAATCCCAGGTATGATGGCAGCTTTCACCAAACTGCAGCCAGAGTGGAGCTGGAGGAATTAGGATTTCACATCCCCATTGGTCCATGTGGCTTCTTCTCTCCCCTTGACTCAGAGGTGAGCAGCACAGGGGCTTGAAACAGCCTTGAAACTGCAAAAAGCCTTTTACAGTTCCATGAGTTTGAGCTTGGCTGCTCAAGGAAAGGGACAATTGCTCCAAGTCTCCTGTAACTCCCTTCCCTCCTGCACTCACTCATTTCCATCCCTGCTAATCACTGACCTCTAGAAGTGCCTGACGTTTGGTTTTGACCAACTGAACCAAAACAAGGGGGCTTCTGCTTGAGCAGAAATTGGGTTTCCAGCTCAGCTCTTTATTGTTCACAGCCAGTTGGCTGCCAGGTTTGAAGGGAGACTGCTGGAAAAGCATTTAAGGAGAGGGACAGGGCTTTTGTTTTCCATCTCTTTCCCTGCTCTGCAGAGCACTGATACTCCAGCACTTCTGTGCTGCATTTAAACACCTATCTGGAGATTATCAGCTCCACTCCAAGCCTTTAAAACCACAAGCCATCGTATTTTCAGCAAGGCCCTGCTAACCAAACCCACCTGAGCAGGTTCTCCAGGGCTTCACCCTGGTCCAGAGATGAGACAAACTGACCCCTTCCTTCTTCAGCCCAGGGAGGAGATCCAAGCCCAGCTTGGTAGCTCAGCCAGCCCCAAATAAACCCAACACCACAAATGAGAGGTTGACCTAGCTAAGCCTGTGCTTTCCCTCCTCTCCTTGTCATCTCCAGGCTCTCAGGGAAGTGTTTGAAGAGCAGATTTGAAACTCTAGGTGCACCAAACAAGCTGGTATTAACGTCTTTTACCAAGAGGAGGAAGCTGGGTAGGGAATACAAGACTTTTATGGATGGTTGAGAGCCCCAGCACCCAACAGAAGTCCTGGTTTGGGTCTTGTGGGGTCCAAAAGGCCCAGGAGGAAGATGGTGACCAGGCATGGTGGGACCAAATTCACTGCCCAGATCACTCTCCCCTAATAAATGTTTCATACACTAAGATGATCTCTCTATATCTTTAACCAAAGATGTTTCTGTAGTGTTCTGAAAGGTTGCAGCAATGGGAGTGGATGCCCCAGTGCTCACCCAGACAGTTTTGAAGGAAAAATCGTGGACCATGAGGATTCCCAGGGAGTCTGCACCCAAGGAATGGGCAGGGCACACCAAGAGGATGAAAAATAAGAATAAATTACTTCTATCCAGAGAGAAGGAACTTCTCCCCGCAGCCCACAGAATCCAAGGAGAGAGAAGCAGAAAGGAAAGGCAAAGTGCTCCATTTCAGGGCAGAATCATCCCTGCTAGTGATCCAAGGGTGGCTTAATCAGACTGGAAAACAAGAGGAGTGTCCAAGACTGTGGTCAGAAGGACTCTGGCCACCACCACTTGTGGCACCAGGATTTTTTTGTCTCCCTTCAAACCCCAGTGCAAATTATCCTGCTGAGGGTGTGGGTCCCTGTGCTGACAGCTCAGAAACCGCTTGGCAAAGCACCACATTCCCCTGAAGATTTTGCACCTGCTGCAAGATGAAGATAAATTCAAAGGCACTGGTGTAAACACTCAGCAAACAGCCCCTCCAAACGCACCGTGTCTCCTTTGAAATATCATTTCCTCGTGCATTTAATTACTCACTGCTTTGTACACTTTTCTTCGCCCGCCCAAAAGAGAAGGAGGGGGAAAAAAGCCCTACAAAACTCTGAGCTCAATTCTTCTTAATATTGGCAGTACTGCCTAAATTTAGAGGGGAGAAGGGGGGAAAAAATAAAAAAGGTGTGTTCAGAACATGTATGGATTTATGAGCAACACAAATATCCCGTGTTCTCAGTAATATGCTGTTTCTAAATCAGGCTCATAAATACATGCTTGGGAGATTAGTCTATAAAAAAAAATAAACTTTAATTACCCCCTCTTTATCAGCACACAGCCCGTGGTGTTAACCGTATGTGGGTGTTAAACGCCGAGTGCTTTGCAATCTTCCCCGCCCCCCCGGGGAGATAATAGCATCGCACCGAGCGCTCCGTGGCCACTCGGATATGGAAATGTATTCCCAGCACCCGAGGAAGAGGAGGCTGGGGAAGGAGAACAGCGAGTGCTGGCAGTGCTTAGCAACCCTCGCCGGGCTGTGCTGCATGCAGAGAGCCCAGCACGGGGACAGGAGCATCCCTTGGGGACAGCAGCATCCCTTGGGGACAGCAGCATCCCTGGGGGACAGCAGCATCCCTGGGGGACAGCAGCATCCCGCCCAGCGCAGCTCAGAGCCCCGAGATGTTCCCGGAGCATGCCGGTGTTGCTGACGGTGTTGCTGCCGGTGCCGGTGCCGCAGGGATCGCTCTCCTAATGATCCGTCGTTATGTTCCAGCAGAGGCTCGTTAATGGGATAGAGCAGCGTTTCCAGGACAGCCTCACACACCGACACATCCCGAGGTGTCGGACGAGGGGCGGATCATGTCCAATCAAATCAAACGCCAATTAAGATCAGCAGCGGTGCTGGCAGGAGGCTCTGGATGTGGAGAACCCCCTGCAGGGGGAGGGAGCAGCACTGCCTGCCTGCCCTCCCGGCCCTGCAGCATCCTCCTGCACGGCTGCATGGTCCCTGGGGGGAATGGAATGGGAATGGACATGGGATGGGAAATTGGGATGGGATGGGAAATTGGGATGAGATGGGAAATTGGGATGGGATGGAAAATTGGGATGGGAAATTGGGAAATCGGAATGGGATGGGAAATTGGGATGGGATAGGAAATTGGGATGGGATAGGAAATTGGGATGGGATGAGATAGGAAATTGGGATGGGATGGGATGGGATGGGATAGGAAACTGGGATGGGGATGGCAGATCCTCCTTCCAGTCAGACACAGCTCTCCTGCACCATGACCCCACCAAGCCTTCATGCACTACCCAGCCCCAGAGCCCCTTCCTTCTGCAGGGGATGGATGTGGATGCAATGAGCACAGACACGGGTTTCATCACACACCAGCTGCACCACACTTGCTCCCAGCCTCCTCTTGAGGCATCTTCTCCTCTGCAGTCCTGGACAAATCCCAAATGAAGATGCTCAATGAAGGTGCCCAGATCTGGGTCAGAGCCTGGGCACTGGGCAGTCTCCAGGCTCATCCCAGAGTCAGCAGGACGTGGATCAGCCCTGAAGTGGCAGCTTTGCTTCCCCTGTGTTGGAGGAGACCCCCAAGGAGACCCTCCAAGGATGCAGAGGGTGCACAGAGGAAGGGCTGTGGGAGAGGAGGAGGAAAGGCAGCCACACTGTGCAGCAGAAGGGTGAGATCAGCCGCTTCTGGATTTATAGAGGATTAGATCTTGCTGAGCACATGCTGAATCAGATTAATACTATTAACATTTATGAATTATCCTCTAGCAATTAGCTGAGACGTCCTCCAGTACAGCACAGGGAACTGCAGAGAAGGCAGCCCTGAGGTGTGGGTCAGGGGGAGGAGGATGCCAAGGGGTGGCTTGGGCACTGTGGGGAGGTTGGGGTTGGGCTGCTGGTCAAGGGCTCATTGACCCAGCACCTGTGTGTCCCAGTGAGCTTTTGTGCTCCTCCAGCAGCCTGAGCCTCGGCTCTAAAGGTGCTCCTGGAGTTACAAAGCCTTACATACTGAATAAATGTATTTGCTTGCTAATTATACAGCTGCTGGTGGTGCTCCCACTTTGCTCTAAGGCACTGTGCCTGCAGCGGAGACTCCACCAGCAAATTCCAACCAGGAGGAGGAAGGGGGTAAAGGCAAAGCCTTGGAGGCTGGGCAAGGAATGAGCAGCTGAGGAGAGGGGGGAAATAGAGATGACCAGAGTGGCACAGGCTGAGATGCTGATCCACCGGCCCCATCAGCACCACGGGCAGATTCTCCTGCCCACATATCTCAGACCTCCTGGCACAGCAAAAGGGGGGAAGAATTTGTGCAAACTCAATTTGCTCTTCTGGCACTGTTATATTTTTTTGCATTTCTCTGGGCAGGGACAATTAAAATCAATGAAGTCAGTTTTGCTTTCATGTTCTCAGTGCTGAATTGGTTGAGATAAAATCACATTAAAGAAACAGCTACATATTTAAAGGTAGATATTGCCTGCACTGGAATTTTCTTTCATGAAAATCAATGAAAGCACTTCTCCTGGAATAAGGGCCTGATTTTTTTTCTCTTTTTTTGTTTTACACTCCAAATGAGTCCCAATTTTACAATATACACACACAAAGGCAAATCTGAGTGGAAGGTTTCATTTTAAGGAGACGGGAAAGCAATTTCAATACAGTGTAGCAAAAACATTATTCCTACAGGAAAAAGGTAAAAAAAGTAATCATTATCTAAGAAATAGTTTGTGTTGAGTCACAGCCCAAGGAGGATTGTGCTCAGTGAGTGAAGGGCTGGTCAGACAGATGAATTGATTTTAGAAACCAGGAGGAGAGAGCAGTGATGGAGGCCAGGGTGACAGGGAGGGCTCAGGACCTGGCAGGACATGTCCCAGGGGCTGGTGGCAAGAGATGTCCAAGGATTCAAGTTGCTGGCTGGATCTTCACCACACTGCCTGCTGCCCCACTGTCACCCTGCAGGAAAATTGGGTTGCAGTCTCAAAAAAAAAAAAGGTCCCAAACCATCTTTTGCCTCCATCCATTATTTTTGGAGTAGACACACAAACTGACAGAACAGGATGAGAATACAAATCCCTGCTCTGTAATGGCTCCTCAGGCCTGGGGCACATCCCCCTGTGCCTCAGTTTCCCCACAGCCAAGCATCACACAAGAACAAATGCGACATCCTCCACCCTCTGCTCCCTTTCCTGCTGCAGCCAGGAGACAAATCCATCGTGCCACAGGAATCCACAAGGAAGAGCATCTTCATTTTCCAACGGGTTCCAGCCCTCTCCCTCCTCCTGCCTGCATCCAGCTCCGTGTTTGTGTTCTGCTTCCCGGGAAACAAGAGGCTCGTTACCATGCGGAGGGCGACAGCAGAGCGATTAGTGAAATTTGTTACCCACATGCTCTGAACAAAATTAAATTAAAAGTGCTGCTTTGCTGTCAAGATAAGGGCCAAGCCGGAGAGATAATTTTTCACTCTCAAACACTCAATTACTCGCTGAGGCTGTATCAGATACAACCGGAAAATAAATAAATAAGTAGGAAGACCCGCACTGCCTCCAGGAACAGATGTAAAAGCCTTTATCTCCAGCGCAGTCCAGGGAAGTTAACGTGCCTGTGGCCACTGCAGCTCCACCAGCACTTTACCTGCAGCCCCTTGTGCTGCCCAGCTCCAGCTTCCAGCAGCAGCCCCTCTCCCAGCAGCTCAGCACCCCTGGCACAGGAGCATCAGTGCACCCCACACCTACAGCCACCAGCGATTAAAGGAGCAAAGAGGCAGCTGGAGCAACCCCAGCCCAGCTTCCCTGCACAGCCAGAGTCCAGCAGGAAAGGAGAGGGACTCAGGATGGGTTTTATGGGCTGTTGCAGTGCCTCATTGCTCTGCAGGCAAAATGAGCCATCATATAAAAGCACCACATTTTTTTCACTAGCTGGGAAAAGCAGCATCCCTGACGGAGAGCAGAGGATGGTTGGGAATAAGCAGCATCCCCCCCACTGCTACACTGCTCTGGACACCACAGTGTGAGCATGGCTGTGGTGCCAGGTGGGGCCTGGAGGGAGGGACCTTGGTGCTCTGGGGCATAAAGACAAGATTTGTGTCATGAAGACACCTCATTCCTGAGATTTGGGGATCTGCAGCTCACATGGGAGCTGTGCTGTCCCCTCTGGGGTGCTCTTTCCTGGCCTCACAAAGAGCAGCACAGCTCTGTGTGCCATGAACCACCCAGACTGACCTGTCCATCTGTCCCTGCAGGCAGCAGAGCTTTGTGCCCCTTCCAGAGAAATCCTAACAGGTCTGTGTCCCTGCCCAAGGAATCCTAACAAATCTGTGTCCTTTCCCAAGGAATTCTAAAGGTTCTGTGTCCCTTCCCAAGGAATCCTAACACATCTGTGTCCCTTCCAGAGGAAGTCTAAAGGCTCTGTGTCCCTTCCTGAGGAACCCCAACCTGTCCATGCCATGGGCTGACCACACGAGGAGGGAATGGACACAGGACTGCCAGGAAGGGAGAAGCATCCCCAAGTACAGACAGACAGCACCAGACACAGACAGAGCCGATCCTCCTTCATGCCACTGCAAGCAGCACAATTTGGCAGGTTTGCTTTATCACCTTTTGTCTCCCACTTGATTGCCAACAGCATATCCCCCAGTCTGAAGGCGAGTCAAGCCTGAGGCAGAGTAGGGAAGCAATTCCCTGAGGAGTGTGGAAGAGCTGGGGTGACGTCCTGCCTGCAGCATTCACTCAGCTCCAGCGAGGCCAGAGGCACCACAAAGAGAGCAGAACCCAAATTTCATTCTGCACTTCATTTAGTTCCCCATGAAATAATAAGTGCCTGCTGCCTCTGGAGATGGGAAAGGATCAAAGCAAAGCTTCTTCATATGTAGTAGACTCCGAATACCTAATATTCCCTTATAAAAGGCCTTGTTTTAAACACCAAATACAGAGGCAGATCAAAGCTCAGCTTCTCATTCCTCTAACAGCCCTCAGAAGGCTCCGCCAGCCAGCCCAGCACACACACACATGGGGCTGACACCAATCCAAGGTACATAATTGAACTCTGCTAATTTGTCAAAACCATCTCCACGTGCTATGGAAACAGCCAGGTGCCTTGTTCACAGAAACCTCAGCCAAGGAGCATCCCAAAGCCATGCCCTCCCTTCCCTGGGGTGCTGGGGAGCTTGGACAAGAGCTGTGCATGAAAATAGAGGGGAATGTTTCGCCCTTCCTCTTTCAGCAGGCAATGCCAGGAGGGGTGAAGCAGTCCCAGAAGCGTGGGGGAGCAGGCTCAGGGTGGTGCAGCTCAAGCTCCAGCAGATACCAGAGACAGCTTGAGGAGCAGCAGCCAGCTGAGGACATCCCATGAGACAGCCCAGGAGGGTGGACACTGTGCTGGGGGCCCTCCAGCATATCTCAGCCATCACAGGAACAAAAACAGCCTTTTGCCTCTGCACCCCATACTTTGTGTCTGGGTTTCCAGCAACTCTGTACCTGATCTCTGCTTGATGGGGAGTGACATCAGACTCAGGGGTTTGTCAGCAGTTATGGAGACCTCCTGGCAGGTCCCAGGGGCTACCAGCAGGTCACAGAGGCTCAGACTAGAGTGCAAGGGAGGGCAGAGTCTGTGGGACTCCAAGACAAATGGGCTTGGGATGTTTCAGCCCCTTGCAGGGTCTCCATACAACATCATCACTTTCCCTGCCTCAGTTTCCCCCAACCCAGGAAGCTGAACAGCATCTGCTGCACCTTTCTGTGTTACAGGGCAGCTGCTCTGTGGCCTGAGAAAGCAGAGGGAGGTGCAGGAACCTTTCCTGTGCCTCCCCTCCAGCAAGGAGGGGCTCATTATACTCACAGAATCCTTAATGAGATGGGCAGGGAGCGTGATACAGCCTTGGAGTTACAGTGCTGCTGCTCCCCCATGCCTTTCACTATTTGATTTCACCATCAGGCAGGCGCTGCCTGTGCCCAGGGGAACTCAGGGCTGCACAGTCAGACAAGGAGCTGAATACATTTTGCTGGGCACAAGGCAAACCCCACCCCAGAGCAGGAGGGGTGGAGCAGGAGTGGAGTTTGTGCACATGGCTCTGCCTCCTTGGTTTAGAGGGATTTTTTGCTACTAATATTTTCCTCTCGCACTCAGAGTGGGACCTGACTGAACACATCCCACCCTGAAGCATCAAAGCTTTGATATTGCCCTGCTGGCCAGCGGGGGATGTGGATTCACATCTTTACAACACTGTCAGGTTCTCTGTCACAGAGACTCCAGCACTGCTGGAAGGTGCAATGACCGACAGCCCTGGAGATAAGAGCCATCTGTGCACCACAGCCAGAATGCAAAGAATGTTCTCACATTTCCTGGTACTCCCAGGGGAGTGGGAAAGGGGACAGCCAGCCCCCAC
Source organism: Pycnonotus jocosus (assembly GCA_013400435.1). Lineage (NCBI taxonomy): Eukaryota > Metazoa > Chordata > Aves > Passeriformes > Pycnonotidae > Pycnonotus > Pycnonotus jocosus. Next base: position 624,390 of record VWYP01013112.1, read on the forward strand.
AGCAAGCAGAGCCTTGCAGTGCACAAACCTGTTGCAAATAGGTTGGAAGAAGCTCTGATTTCTGGAAATCCTCAAGGAGTCAGTGCTGAGGGTCAGCAGGAAGGAGCAAACCTGGCCTCAGCTGAGCGTCACTTCAGCCTCTGAGCACAGAGCTGTGCACAGCCTGACAGCCTGTCTCAGGACTTGTTTCACTTGGAAAAGCAACCCAAATTCCAGCTCCCTTGAGACTGCATGCCACTAGAGCAGAGCTCACATTGATCCATCAAAGAGAAAGGGAGAGTGGGGAGCTGGTCTGGGCACAGGCAGGGGACTGTGGTGAAGAGAAGGGGTGTCTCACTGAAGATTTGGGTATGAATTTCTTGGCATAGGCCAGCAGTGCCTCTCCCAGCTCAAATCCCAGAGATGGGGCTGAGCAAAGACCAAGGCTCCAGAGGAAGATCTCCTTTGCTTTATTCCTTACACTCTCCTCCCCTGTAATTTCTCTGGACACTTCCCAAAGGCATGGTAACATCAGTGTAAGGGCATCCCACAGCCCTAGAAGCTGGGCAGGTGAGTGGTGCAGCATGCAGTGGCCACAAAAGGTCCTGCCTCTTACTTCTCCAAGCATCCCTGCACTGAAAACCAGGTGCCAGTGGCTCTCCTGCTCCTGAGCCACCAGAATAAACCCTCCCTTGCTGAATATTCTCCTGTGGGAATGTCTCTCTAATCTGCCTTGCCAAAGCACAGAACCTGCTGTCCTCCTTCTCCAGGAGACACAGGAGGCCACTTAACCAAGCTCAAATAAAAGCAAACCTGCACACCTCCTAAGTGGAAACTTCCCATCACATCATCTGGGATCAATGCCTTGACAGTACAAGTAATTAGGCTCAATCCTACAAAACCTTATCCGAGGAGAGAAACCCCAAGGAATCCCTCTCCTTGGACCTGCTAACTATCCAAAGGCACCTGCAACGACACACAAGCCTGGTGGAATCGATAGGGGAACATCATTGTAAGAATTAACTGTATCTGACGATGCATCCTTCTCTATTAGAGTTACAATCCCGTCCAATTATGGATCTTGGCTGAACTTGTAATTATGAGTTTGGTACTACGACTTCCCACTACGCTATTGCTTTGCTTCCATGAGGGAGAGGAGAGTCAATGAGAGGATAATGGAAAATTCCTTTCAAGGATGCAGTGATGGCCAAATTTATCTAGACAGAGAGGGGAAGCACAATGGGGACTTTATGCAAGCCAATTCCCTCAGTTAGCCCCCAGTGAACACGAACAAACCAGGTTCTCACAGCGTTGCTCAAACACTAAGGCAGATCTAACAGCCAGCCCTGTGCGACGGCGCCAGGCAGCTCTGCCTCCTGAATTCCCTTCAAACCCAGCCATCAAAGCTGCCCAGGTGAACAACAGCTTATTCACAGGGAAAGAAAGGAATTCTTCCCATTCATCTGTTCCTTTATACCTGCCCTACAACGAGGCTAAAACCAACAACCAAAAACCAACACAGACGTCAATAAAAATAGCTTTGTACCCAGCATCCAGTACGAGCCTTTTTCAAGAGACTGACAGAGCAGCTGACCTCAAGGGGAATGGCATCAAGGCAGCCTTGCAAAGATTTATCTGCCTCTCATTAAAACACAATTTTCCATACCTTCCCCGTGCCCTATCACCCGTTTCCCTAGTGGAAGCTGAAAAAAACCCCAAACTTCAGTGACTTTTCCAAAGTACCCTAGGGCTGTCACAGCCTGCCCAGTATTCCTGAATAATCACTGAAAAAGCTACTCCAGCACCTGGGAAATTTGATCCCTGTACCAGCAGTGTTTTGGGACAGTTTCTTTTGTCCCTGTTGGCAACACGACCAATTCATCCCTCCTGTCACACAGGCACAAGGATGATCAGAGGGCTGGAACACCTTTCCCATGAGGGAAAGCTGAGAGAGTTGGAATTGTTCAGCCTGGAGAAGAGAAGGCTTAGGGGTGACATAATTGCAGCCTTCAAGTACCTGAGGGGAGCTGGAGACAGACTCTGGAGAATGACATGGAATGACAGGACAAGGGGAAATGGCTTCAAACTGACAGAGGGAAGAGTCAGAAAGAAGTTTAAGCTTAAGCTTATTGGGAAAAAAATTCTTAACTATGAGGGTGGGCTGGCCCTGGCACAGGGTGCCCAGAGCAGCTGTGGCTGCCCCTGGATCCCTGGCAGTGCCCAAGGCCAGGCTGGACAGGGCTTGGAGCAACCTGGGATAGTGGAAGGTGTCCCTGCCCATGGCAGATAATGGAACATGGTGATTTTAAGGTCCCTTCCAGCCCAAACTGTTCCAGGATTCTGATTCTATCATTTTCCCCTGAATGCAGCTGTATTTATACTGCAACAGGTAACTAACTCAGGAATCTTCTCATCCTTTTCATCAAAAGCTCATTGTAAACATGGTGATGATTTCTTCTGGTTCTAAAACACTTCGAAAATAAAAAAAAATAAAATAAAAAAATCACCAAAAAACCCCCAAACATATAAAATTGAAGGCCCAGGCTTTGAGCAGGAACAACTGCAGCACACCCCTGTGCATGCGTGACTTTATTCCCATGTGCAACCCTCGAGCTGATCAGAGGTGTTGAGGTAATTTCACATTCAAATAAACACACGGGAAGCGTTTATGGGAATGGCTCATCATGGAAACAAATGGAGCCGCGTGCTGCCGCGGTGGGCGCCGGCATCAGTCTGGCTGCCGAGGCCCGGCTCCCTGCACAAAACAAATGGAGGGAGCAGACCCGCTGTGCAATTTTTAAATTGCTTCCCAACGGAGTTATTTCCCCACAGTGATTTTTCAAACCCAGCAGCAGCAGCAGCAGAACTCATCCTCTTCTCGACCAAACAGCTCAGGCTGAGAGTCCCGAGCAAAACCGATCCGGCATGGTGTGACGAGAGGAGATGAGGACACTTATTTCAAACTCCAGATGATATTTCAGTTTCTTGGCTTCTCTAACTCACAAAAGAGTCTGAAGGGACTTGGGTCTACAAATCCCTGCCCCAACCCTCATTTTGAATTTGTTCTTTTTAATTGCCTTTGTGCCAAGAGGAAGGCTGGGAAATTTTCATCCAACGGATGCTTTGCATGGGAAATAAAGGGCAGAAAACAGGAGTTTGGAGCAAGGAATTGCCAAGGTAACCAACCTTGACAGCTGCACTGGTGCCAGGATGAGGACAGACACAACCACTCCCTGCTGGGGCAGCTTTGGAGAAGTGCCAGGGCATGTGGAGGTAACTGATATTAGAAATCATCAAAGAAATCCAGAATCTCAGCAACATCACTGGGAAATGGGATTTATGGCTCCTGCATGGTGCTGCATCACACCAACAGCACATCTTGGGATGTCCTTACCACCACAGACTGGTGTGGCTGTCCTTTAGCCTCTGGCAGCATCAGACACCATCACCCATGGGGACAGTCAGGGTGCTCACCCATCCCTTTCCCCTGACCCCAGTGTGCCATCACAGTGTCCTTTCATACCTTTGCTTCGCCTCCGGCTCCGATACTGCTCCGTGTAGAAGGTGAGCTGCGTTTCATCGTCTGCCTCTGAGCCAGAGTTGCCTTTGGCACGTCCAAACCCGATCCCACCTGCAGGCAATAGAGAGGAAAAATATCAGCCCTGGCAGCTGGGATGCTCAGGAGCAGGTGGAGCTCGGAGCTCCCTGGCAGAGTGGAGGATTTGGCCAGCATCCCCCACTCCTTGCTAAGGTTCTTTGCTTGAGGTCACCAGCAGTGATCAGGAACTTTCACCATTCATGATTTCATCAAAAATCCAGACCCCACAGCGCCTGTAGTGATGTGAATGTAAGAAGACACTTCCTACCCTCAGAAATAAAAGCACAAATGTATTTCAAGGGATTTACAAAGAAAACCCCTGAGTGTGGCAGCTGCTGTCCCCAAGGACACCTGCACAGTGAAATGCAGTGAATTTTACCAAACCCAGCAAGGACAAATGGTACAGGGGGAACACAGCACTTGGGGGGCACCCAGGACCCCCACGAGGGTCTTTCCTGCTCCTCAGCACCCAGTTTGACCCATCTGCTCCCCCAGCAGCAGTCAGGACCAACAGGAGCAGGGCTGGCCCATGGTTCACCCGGCCTCCTCCTCTCCAGATATGGTGTGGGATGCAGCAGGAGCCCAGCTGGCTTCATCCCCAGACCCACCAAGAAGCGATGGATGCTTAAAAAGCACCACAGACTCTAATTGGCAGAAGTCCTTCAATCTTTGCAGAGCTTAAAGCAAAGAGGCCTCTGGGGACTGACAGTGGCCCTTTAAACTGCCATTAAAATATTTTACTGTTTTTAAAAAATCTTTTATTCTAGGCAGCAGCACAATTTCCCCATTCCTTGGCAGAAGGACAGAAAATGAGCGGTGCCTTCTGCCCTCTGAAATCCTTAATCACAGCGATGAGAGGTGGCTGGCAGGAGCCAGAGGGACTCCAGGAGCTCGGCACGTGGCTGCTGCCCTGGCCATGCCCTGACCTGGCTGAGCAGTCCTCTCCAGTCTCAGCAGTGGGGCAGGAAGAGGCTCTGCTGGCTCCTTTCCTCCTGGAAGCAGCAGGAAGGGTCAGTGCTGCACAAATGCAGCAGCATTCAGTGCTTGGGCAGGGGGCTGGGGGGTTGAAAGATCCCAAACCATGACCCATCATCAACCCTTCTTCAGCCACAAACACCACAAAAAACATCCAGTGCCATGGTACACCCACACCAAGGGGTTTGAAAGGCACAGCAGAGTGGTAAGACCAATAAGGCTTATTTGCAAGAGTGAGGGAAATCTTAATTAGCCTGGGCTTCTAACACAGGCCCTTGGGCTGCAGCCCTGCTGCATATCCCCTTCTCACTGAGCAGGGTGAGTGGCCAGGACTGGGAGAGAAACACCAGCTCTGGGGGGGTCCCCCCACTCCTGAGAGCTCAGCACAGCCATCGCCCCACCTGGGAGAAGGACCTGGACACTGCAGGTAGGACATGGCACATGCCTCTGTCACCTTCCCGTGCACCAGAGCTGGCCCCTTTAGCCCAGGCAGATGGCTGGGGTGGGCAGAGGCAGCCATGTGGTGCCCTCTGAGCTGTCACACCCCGCTGAGGTGACCAGGCAGCTGGCACAGGCGGCAGCTGCTCCGCCAGCCACTGGCCCAGCCCCCTCCGGCCACTCCGCGTTTGTGTGCCGGCTGCGTCTCCGTGATGGATGGAGCTGACATGTTAAATTACTCAGGCTGGATGTCTTCAGAGAGCTGGTGACAGCGATATTGCATTTTCTGATTACCCAGCACTGAGCAGGATGTATAAATACAGGAGTTGAGAGACCCAGTGCAGGGCCCAGCCTGCAGCGGAAACGTCTCCTCTGACCCAACGTGCAGAGCCAGAGGTCAGCCTGGCAACACGAGCCTGGGGCACAACACAGCTGCCAGGGATGGGCTTTTATACCTCCATGCCATCAAGGATGCTGGAACACATCTTGGTGATGGTTTTGAGGATCTCAGAACCCAGTTGAGGCAACCTGGAGGACACAGGGGCACTAATCGTCAAGTAATCCTGCCATGAACCTGATTTCATGTTTAACTGGTCCCAAAATCTGACCAAATTAGCCCAGTGAGACATTTACAACTGGAGCAATGCCTCCTCTTCCAGGTCCATAACCAGCCTTGGTCATAGGCAGCTCAGCAGGGCACGAGGCTGAGGATAGTCATGATGAGGCAAAGGATGCTCGTGGCAGAGAGTACCCACGAGCAATTAGTGATGAACAAGGACAGCATCGAGGTAAAGCCAAGCATTCCTGTCTGGCCAGCATTCCCTTTTCTTCAAAAAGAGGGAGAAAACCACCAAGTATCAGAAAACAAGCAGATCCTAATCACTGCCATTGGTTACAAGCTGGAATAAGATGCTTAAAAGACAGAGAACAAGGAAATGGCAATTTTGAAGTTCTGGCTGTCAGTAATGCACTGGCAGCTCTCTCCAGCAGCTCTCACGGGGAGATACACCCTCATTACACCCAGTTTACTCCTGCTTTTGAGACTGGAGAAAAAACAAAGCTCCCCTTCCTCGCCCAACCCCTCATCTCTGCCCAGCTCACTCACCAGGCAGTGGGGCAGGAGGCAGGCAGGGAAGGAGAAAGGGAGCTCAAGGAAGATGCTCTTGTCTCTAATCCTGTTTGCAGATTTACAAACTCGTTAATCCCTTCAAATAGATCTCAGCTCAGCCAGGCGCTGGGGCAGGGCGCTTGCTCTGAGTGCAGCATTAATTTAGTGGGGAGCAAGGCGGGGTGCCAAGGCAAACACCTCGTTATGGTGTAATTAAAGACGGTCCCGTTAATGCTGAGTGGGGATAAGGAAATAAAATTCAGGAACCAGTTATCCCCAAAGACTTTTTGTTAGCTGAAGCCACGTGCACAATTTTTAAAAGTGAGGGTTTTGTCGTTAAAGAGGAAATAAAAAACAAACATGACATTTTTAATCCTTTCCCCGAAGCCAGGAGGTTGCAGAACCTGAGAGAATCAGGGAAAGAGTTATAGACATTAAAGGAATCAAAACTGAGTTAAAATAAGGAAATAAGTAGCAGCAGCTGTTTGGATAGCTCCTATCTGAGGCCAAGCTGACCTCAGCTACTTAATCCTGTGAAGTTGGATGTTATAATAGAAGTGGAAGCTTGGTTTTGTCCCCAGTAGTGCCACTTTGGGTGATATCTTTATGATCTCTCTGCCCTGCAGCCACTATCAATGAAAAAAGGATTCTCTGCATCCTTTTTCCTCCAGAAAAAGGTCAAATCCCTGTGCTTACCACAGAATTCAAAACCCACAATTTCCCTCATCGACCGTGTTGGGTTCACCCCACTCCATGCTCACTCACCCCATGCAACATTTCCTCCTGGGTGTTCAATAAAGCCTTCTGTTCCCAGGCTTCCCTGAAAAAAACAGGTGAGGAATGTCCTCCCCAGCACAGCAGCAAAGTCCATGCTCTGAGAGCTGGCAGGGCAGTGCAATTAGCTAAGTGGAAAATTTCAGTGTAATTAATTTAACCCTGAAAAGAGCAAAAGACAACTAGAAAAAAAAATAAAAACAGCAAAGCCTAAATGTAGTCAAAGAAAGGTAAATTAGATGGCAATTTAAGGAGAAAAAAAAATACACAAACATTTTATTTTGAAACTCATCCAGTCAACCCCGAAACCACAAAAGTAAAGAGAAAAAAAAGCCCTTTGAAACAAAGCACCCTGAGGCAGGGGTATGTTCACACATACACTGGCTTCACATACAGATGAGGAAAACTCTTCCTCTTCTACAATTTTCCCTCTTTCTTCTGTCTCTACCCACAACAACCTACCAGTGCAGGAGGTGCAACAACCAGGTGACAGCACCTGGGCTTCCACTGTGAAAAACTGGGATCATGCTGATCCCAGACAGCAGCCCTTGCACAGCCTGAAGGGTTTCATTGTCACCAAGGACCAGCTCAAAGAGTGGGACATGATATTATGGCTCAGGTGAGGTGAAAGCTCCCAGGTGAACTCCAGAAAAGCCTCAAATGTGACACTCCACAGGCACCACAGGACACTCAGACAGGGCAAGGTGAAAGCAGAGGTGTCCTGGCAAAAGCAGGGACCAGGGATGAGCCCAGCTGAGCCTCAGCTCTCCTTCCTCAGGGAGCTTTGGGTAACTCTGGGCACAGCCAAGACCTCCAAAGCACAAGAACTGCAGCCGCAGCCAGCAGCACACCCCGATGAACAGCACATCCTGTCTCGGGAGAAGGACCATTATGGGTTATTCCTTCCCAAATCCAGAGTGTTTTTAAAGCCCTGCCCCAGGAGAGGGCACCAGACCCCCTCTGTGCGCACACCAGGCACCCCCAGGGCCACCTCCCAGCCCCGGGGCTGTGCACACAGTGTGCTCCATCAGCCAAACCCACAGCTCACCCCCCTGCACACAGTGTGCTCCACCAGCCAAACCCACAGCTCACCCCCCTGCACACAGTGTGCTCCACCAGCCAAACCCACAGCTCACCCCCCTGCACACAGTGTGCTCCACCAGCCAAACCCACAGCTCACCCCCCTGCACACAGTGTGCTCCACCAGCCAAACCCACAGCTCACCCCCCTGCACACAGTGTGCTCCACCAGCCAAACCCACAGCTCACCCCCCTGCACACAGTGTGCTCCACCAGCCAAACCCACAGCTCACCCCCCTGCACACAGTGTGCTCCACCAGCCAAACCCACAGCTCACCCCCCTGCACACAGTGTGCTCCACCAGCCAAACCCACAGCTCACCCCCCTGCACACAGTGTGCTCCACCAGCCAAACCCACAGCTCACCCCCCTGCACACAGTGTGCTCCACCAGCCAAACCCACAGCTCACCCCCCTGCACACAGTGTGCTCCACCAGCCAAACCCACAGCTCACCCCCCTGCACACAGTGTGCTCCACCAGCCAAACCCACAGCTCACCCCCCTGCACACAGTGTGCTCCACCAGCCAAACCCACAGCTCACCCCCCTGCACACAGTGTGCTCCACCAGCCAAACCCACAGCTCACCCCCCTGCACACAGTGTGCTCCACCAGCCAAACCCACAGCTCACCCCCCTGCACACAGTGTGCTCCACCAGCCAAACCCACAGCTCACCCCCCTGCACACAGTGTGCTCCACCAGCCAAACCCACAGCTCACCCCCCTGCACACAGTGTGCTCCACCAGCCAAACCCACAGCTCACCCCCCTGCACACAGTGTGCTCCACCAGCCAAACCCACAGCTCACCCCCCTGCACACAGTGTGCTCCACCAGCCAAACCCACAGCTCACCCCCCTGCACACAGTGTGCTCCACCAGCCAAACCCACAGCTCACCCCCCTGCACACAGTGTGCTCCACCAGCCAAACCCACAGCTCACCCCCCTGCACACAGTGTGCTCCACCAGCCAAACCCACAGCTCACCCCCCTGCACACAGTGTGCTCCACCAGCCAAACCCACAGCTCACCCCCCTGCACACAGTGTGCTCCACCAGCCAAACCCACAGCTCACCCCCCTGCACACAGTGTGCTCCACCAGCCAAACCCACAGCTCACCCCCCTGCACACAGTGTGCTCCACCAGCCAAACCCACAGCTCACCCCCCTGCACACAGTGTGCTCCACCAGCCAAACCCACAGCTCACCCCCCTGCACACAGTGTGCTCCACCAGCCAAACCCACAGCTCACCCCCCTGCACACAGTGTGCTCCACCAGCCAAACCCACAGCTCACCCCCCTGCACACAGTGTGCTCCACCAGCCAAACCCACAGCTCACCCCCCTGCACACAGTGTGCTCCACCAGCCAAACCCACAGCTCACCCCCCTGCACACAGTGTGCTCCACCAGCCAAACCCACAGCTCACCCCCCTGCACACAGTGTGCTCCACCAGCCAAACCCACAGCTCACCCCCCTGCACACAGTGTGCTCCACCAGCCAAACCCACAGCTCAGGCCCTGCCCCGCTGCCTCTCACCAGGGCATCGCTTCCCTGCTCTGGGGCAGCCAGGCTGGGATGCTCCGGGGCTGCATCTCAGGATCAATAAACGCTCTGGAATGCAGCATCCTTCCCTCCCGTTCTACCAGCCCCCAGCAGAGCCCTCTTCCTTCCAGCCCACCCCTTCCCACCCTGGGCTCTCTCCATCCTCGCTCTCCCTCAATTATTGATAAGCTCTGAATGTGCTTCACTCCATAGAAGTGTTTAGGGAGAAAGGTTGTATGAAAGAGGCATTAGACAAAATAAAGTTATATGGTGCTGTAAATAGAGAGGGTGGTGTAGTTTGGTGGTTTGTTTTTTTTTAAAGTCAATCTACTTGGGAAAAGAACACCTTTCCCAGAGCTGCTGGAAACACTCAGGGCAAAATTAGATTTAATGAGGAGCAATGGGCAGCAGCTTAAGCACACTCAGAGCAGGGAAGTAAAGGAAGGCAAAGTTTATCCCAGATTTGTTTCCCTTGGGCTGAAGGTCAGGTTGTTCCCTGCTTTGGGTGGTTTATCCCATCTTTCTGAAGGAGTAGCACTCAGAAACCCTTTCAGAGCCTTTCCATAGAAGAGGAAACCCGTCTGCTGTGTGGAGCTCCTGCAGGGAGAGCGCTCCAGCTGTAGGGCTTTGATGAGGTTAAACATTAATTAAATCAAAGCACAAGAAAATAATTACACTCATGCATCCATCAGGCTGACTTGTCACTACCCAGAAACAAAAGTTGGATGCAAACTCCATCAGCAGAACTGCCACACGGCCGTTAGGAGGAAATGAATGGATCCCAAATGGACAATTTCATTTAGGGGGAGGAAAAAAAAAAGTCTCATGGATTGCAATGGATTAATGAGGCAAAAGGTTTATGTTTGCAACTGGATGGAAAATGTAAACATCCCGAGCTGTGGGATCATCCTTTACCCTGAGGGGTTGTTTGCACTTGCCTGCCGGAGGCACAGGTAACCACAGGCTGTAAAAACAAAACCTCCAGCACAGGAGAGGCCAGGGAATGGGCAGGGAAAGGCATGGATCAGCTCAGCAACAGCACCCAGCCACCACTTCTATAAGCAAAAAGGTATTTAATTTAAGAGGAAAAGAAGATGAATGGGATGGGGATGTGCAGAGTGAGATCTCTACTGGAGACATTGGGACTACCTGGCTTTTTGGGGATTTCTGACGACTGAGAGCTTAAAATCTCATTTCTAGGGTGTGCAGGTGAGGGATCTCCATGTCTGGGAGTCAGAATTCCCTCCTGAAGGGGTACATTCTGTCTCAGGCTCCTCATCCCTCACAGACACTGGGTACAAAGCAATCTCATTTTCTCATACTGAGGAAAACAGTGGGGGAGAGATGGAGAGAACCCAAGGGTGGCTCTTGTCCTGATAAGCACTGTCTGTTCCTGTGGTCACTAACAGGCAGAGGAACCCTGGGGTGGTGGGAAATGGGGTGCGGGGTGTCTCCAGAGACTGAGGACAAGCCAGGCTGGCTCAGGGCCACACTCTGCTCCCACACATCCAGAGGCTCTGCCTGCAGCTGGGCATTGTGCCTCCTCCGAAGCTCAGCTGCAAGGATTAACTGACTTGTGCCATTAGTGACCAAAAAGCCTCTTACCTTTAGGCAGTTCAAAAAGGAAACAAAAACACACCAAAAAAAAAAAAAAAAAAAAAAAAAAANAAAAAAAAAAAAAAAAAAAAAAAGAGGCTGGAGCAGGGAATCAGGGAAACTTTTTCTGACAGTCCTTGTGGACTCCAGAGCACCCACACTCACACTAAAGTCCAGAGGCACCTATTTGAATAACTACTAGAAAACAAACCAAATAATTTAAACCAGTTAAAGAGTCAGAACATTTTCTTCAGACTAAGTAAATAATTTATGGGCAGAGCTATAATAAAAAAAAGCCCTCTCCAGGCCTGTATCGCAGGAAAATGTATCAGGAATAAAAGATCACATTTCAGACTCATAAATAAATGAAAAACAAAACCAGCAGTAAACAGAAAGAAAAGCATTTCCTTCCCAGCTCCCAGAGCTGACACAAAGACCCTCAGTGCACCAGGCAGATCATGGTCAAGGGATCTTCATCCCCATCAGCCCTGAAGGAATCTGATAGCTTCTCCTCCTCCAGAGAGGGAAATATGGACCCAAACCCTTGGCACAGCCTTTTGTGTGGTACAGCCTTTGGATCCCTGAATGCTGCACTCTCACTCTCTGTGTAGCCCCTAAAGCCCCTAAGCAGTGGGAAAGCAGAAAGAAGAGATGTCCCAATGATGTGAGTGACAACCAAAGCGAATTTCACCCCTTCATGAAACTAACACTTGACAAGAAACTGTTTCCCTGTGTTTTAGCTGGGGCAGCCACAGGCTTGCAGTAGAATCCCTTGGAGGGGACATAATGTGCCACAATTCACAGGTGCTTCCACCAGCCCACCCAGGGGATGCAGTCTGGGGTTTGTCCCTCTGTCACCCCACCACAGAGGAGCTCTGGTGTCCCCAAACTCAGCAATGAGGGTGAGGAGGCTCCCACCTTCCTCCCCAGCCAAGCTCCTCTGGCCATGACTAATGCCTTGGAGTGGCTGCCTGGAACAGAGGCTGGACCAGATTAAGAGAATAAAAGCAGGTATTTATTAAAGGCCATCAATAGATACATCTTGGGTAGTCAAAAGCCTCCCAGAGGCTACACCCAAGCTGGACAATGGTCATGAGTTTTTCAGACAATTATAAGTTTGGTCTATTTAAATATCAGGGGTTAATGCTCCAATTACAGCTTCAGGTAGTGGAGTAATTTACCCTCAGTTTGCTTTCTCCCAATTCACTTTCGTTTAAACTTTCCGGAGCCTGAGGCTATAAGGTGTCCTTGGACCTCAGGCCCAGAGGGAGTGCTGTGTCTGCCCAAAATGGGAATGCAGCAGCTCACACTGTGTGTGGAGCTTAGAGTAATACACTAATGCAGTAGAGGATCTGAGAAATACCAAAGCTGAACTCCCCAGGCACCGTGCTCACCTACCTCGGGGCCGGCTGCGGCGTTTCCGCCTGCCCACGGAGGTGCTGCGCAGCGCGGGCTGCAGCTGCCCGATCTCGATCGGCGTGTTGGTGCGGAAGCTCTCCTTGAACTTCTGCATCAGCGACTCCACCGTCTCCTGCGTCACCTCGGGAGCTGCAACACCAGCAAAGGGGCTGTGGTTAGAGAACAGCTGGGCCACCGTGTCCCCACTGCCCATGAACACCTTTCCTCGCGTGAGCCAGAGTCCAGTCCTGGGGCAGGAGCTCTGCCAAGACCCTCTGGCTTCATCCACCTGTTGCCCTGATTTTTCTAGCCTTCTGATGTTTTTGCATTCTTTAGTGGAGTTCTCACAGATTTTCATGCTAACAGTGTATATTTTTGGAACTATCTTCTTTTGTTTACATTTTTCTCCTCGAGGTGGAGACAAATTGATGGACTGTGATTTTCACTGTGAGGTTGGAGAGGTGGCAACTTCATTCTCCAATCTCTGACCTTTGTTAGAAATCTATATAAATGAAGTCGGAAAAATAAACTTTTCTTCCTTTGCCTCTGAACTCGACCCAAAAGTCAGTCTCGTCCTTTTGTGTCCTATAGCAACACCCACACATCCAGAACTTTTCAGATCTCACCCAACCTAGAACATTGTGAGTTTACAGAAATTGCATTTTCCACTCTGCTTTCCATCATTTTGGATTATTCCTTGCCTCTCTCCCATGTGCTCTTGGATGTCTCATGCCCTTTATCCAAGTTACAGCCCAAAAGGTTCAAATCATCCAGGGCACTGAGCAGGCTTTGGGTCAAGTTTAACCCTACACCAGAAGCTCAGAATTGTACCCCAACCTTGGCAGCCTTTTAGGGTAGAGCAGGAACTCCCCAACAGGCAAGTTTGGCATTATGGAATGGTGGGAAGGCTGGGGTGGGAGTCAGGCAAAGTGCAGCTGGATGCTCTGAGCTGCACCAGGATTCCTTGAGGTCTCCCAGAGGCTTCACCCACTGCTGGGATGCAGCACCTGAGGTCAGGAAACAGCTTTCTGCAATTCTCCATGGCACGTGTCACATCATGCTGATATTTAAGCAACTCCTCTCTTTGCTCTCACACTTTCTCAACTCAGTAATGCCAAAAAATTCCCCCAGAACTTTTGATGAAGCTCCCTACCCACCTGCACAATAGGCAGTAGCAGGAAATCATGAAACTACTCACAAAAAGTTAAGATGCAATTTGGGATCAAAAGGCCTGTCCTGCAGGACACAGATGGCTCCCAGGTTCAGCATTGATCTGGCCTCTGCCAGCTCCTTAAACAAACTCATTAGCAGAACATAATCTGTGTCCTATCTCCATTTCCAGAGTCACAAAGTCCAGAAGCTCCCCTGCCTGCAGCGTGGCTCTGTGGAGATGGCAGGGAGGGATCCCAGCTCCTACAGCAACCACATATCCCACTTGGAGAAGGGATAAGTGAGCACCCTGGAGCTCCCAGCCTGCCAGGAGTTATGGGCTGATGTATCACCCCATCACATGTCCTGGATCCAGGAACCTCAGATGTGCACGATGCTCCTCAGGCACCCAGCAAGCTCAGGGTGCAGAACTGCTCTGCACCACAGACACCAATTCCATTCCCAGTGTGGTGCAGGGAATTTAGAGTTCAGTTGAACAGAAGCTGGTCATGCAGAATGAGGCATTTGTAATTCTAGGCAAGGATTTCACCTAAACACAGAGTCTGCAGCAGACTGTCCAACACCCAGCCATGCAGCAGGGAGCAGAGAGCCCTCAGTGCCACACCGGGCCATGGAGCAGGTTCCCTTCCTTCTCCTTAAATCCCAGAGGTGATGAGGTGATGTCCTCAGCCTCCTCAGAGTGCTTTTGTGCCCCTCTGGGCTGTAGAGATGGTTTGAACTCTGCCATTGAGAGAGGCAGAACCAGAGAGCAGATCAGGAGGGCTTGGGAAAGGATCTCCCAACTCAGTGCTGCAGAACTGGGAGGCAGAGGGAGAGCACCCATCCAGCCACACCAGGCAACAGAGAAACAAGGATCAATCCAACAGTGGCAACAATTTCAGGAAAGCTCCAGAAAGAGAGGCAGCTAAGGGACCAGCTGTGTTACATCTTTGAATTTTCCAGTACCAGGCTCCCCCAGGAACACCACATCAAAGACAGAGCTCCCCAAAGCCCCTGACGTTTACAGCAGGCACAGCTGAATCCTGCAGTGCCAGATGCCCCAGCAGGCAGCATTACATGAGGAAAAAATATATCCAGAGCAGGAAAAGGTCTCCAAAGAGCATCCATCCCCACGGCACACATCTCTCCTGAAGTGCCAGGGAAGGATGCTGTGGCATCCAGCCCCATTCCCATGGCACACATCTCTCCTGGGGTGCCAGGGAAGGATGCTGTGGCATCCAGCCCCATCCCCATGGCACACATCTCTCCTGAGGTGCCAGGGAAGGATGCTGTGGCATCCAGCCCCATCCCTAGAGCACACATCTCTCCTGGGGTGCCAGGGAAGGATGCTGTGGCGTCCAGCCCCATCCCTAGAGCACACATCCCTCCTGAGGTGCCAGGGAAGGATGCTGTGGCATCCAGCCCCATCCCTAGAGCACACATCTCTCCTGGGGTGCCAGGGAAGGATGCTGTGGCAGCCCTGGGCTGGCTCAGCCTCCCACTATCGTGCTCACAGGGGGAAGCCCGACCCCACAGCTCCCCTGCCCCGGAGAATGTGTGGCAGAGCCTCCCCTGAACAGATGGAGTTATCCAGACCTTGGGGCTGTGTGATGCACGCCTTGTGGAGGTGGAGCAGGGAGCTCTGGAGTGGCTTGCACGGCTGAGGCTTATTTACCAAAAGGAGGCCAGGAGGAGGAGGGGACCATGCCTTCAGAGAGGTCACAGCAGTCTCACAGCCCCTGCTTGGTGGATGGGACCGTGGTGATTGTATCCATCTGGCCACCACCCTGGCACAGCCATTCTGGGGCAGCTGCTCCCACACCTGTGGTGGAGCAAACACCAACGGGGGGAGCAGGGAGGAAGGAGGGGAGTCCCTTGGCCACTGGCTGTTTGGGATGATGCTACAAATACTGCAGGAATTGGGAGCAAAGAGCTGGTGCATCTCACTGTTCTGCACTGCTCAGGTGTGCCAGCACATCGTTGGCTTCTCTGTGCCCCTGAGCTCAGGGGTTTGGAGAAAGGAAATGGGAAAGGGAGGCAGGCAGGAAGAGAGAAAAGTAAAGCAGGGGAAGAAAAGAAGGGGAAAAAAAGGAAAAGGAAGGCGTAAGGAAAAAAAAAAAAAAGGAAAGGAGGGAAAATGAGAAATGAGAAAAGACCCTTGTTGACATGATCTCAGCAGGCAGAGTTTGGCATGGGTGGGCAGCAGAGAAAAAACCCTCAATGACAAATGAAAGCCAGCAGAGCTTCAATTGTGTGAGCATGAGGGGTGAAGGGTGAAGGGAGAGCCCTTCATGCACTGCCAGCAGTGCCAAAGGGGAGACAGAAGTGACCACTGCACCCTAACAAAATGAGACAGCACTCACTGGGGCTGTTCATGACAATGCACTGCAAACCAAACTGCCCTGAGCCTCCCCACAGCAGCCCTTGGAGGTTCTAACTGATCAGAAAAGGATGGGAAGAAGCACTACTGTGGGGTAGACAGTGGCCTTAATAATTTGCTTTAACTACATGCCAGCCCTGAATTGGTCAGGCAGTTGGATTAGATGATCCTTGTAGATCACTTCCAGCTGAACTACTCCATTCTACACAACCCTGAAAGCCCCCCCTGGACTGCCTGTGCCAAACACGGGCTGAGCCAGCAGCTCCTGGCACCTCCACAGCACCCACACGCTGCTCCCTGGCACGACACAGCCACGTCAGCAGTGCCCAGGCAGCAGCTCCTCCCAGCACTGCCCCAACACGACACATTTCAGAGGCAGCAGGACTGTCCTCCCCTCCAGCAGAGCCTGCCAAACGCCTTCTCTCCCCTCCCCACTTTCCAGGATAAATCCACCCGGGCTACTGAGCTCACATCTTCGTCACCGTGCTGGCAGAGGTGGTGAGATCCACCCCGAGGTTTGGCACGAGGCTGTGATCTCCATCTCCCCCCAGGAGCAGGGGAATCACGAGGCTCTCCAGCCCCCACAGAATCAGCTTCCCTCTCTGGCAGCACTTTAAGGACACAGCTGAAGGTCACCCTACCTTTGCAAAGCACAGCACACATTCCTGACGAACACCTCCCTCCTGTCCACCCCCATATTCTGTTTGAAAAGAGATCTGCTCTCCTTATGGCTCCCCTGTTTGTTTGCACGTCTCCCACAAAACAATTCCCACCCAGAGCCATTCTCTCCTCCTTCCTTTCTGCTGGCACAAATTGCAGTGGGAAAATATGTTGTTTGGCTTAAAAATTACAACAACAACAACAACAAAAAAAGTAGTCATCAGCTGAACAATATGAGCAATGTTTGGGTAAAAATACATTGCAATGGAGATGGGAAGCAGCAGCATTCATTCTAGCACTGCCAGGAGAGCTGCACCCTCCCAGGCACACAGGGTGGGCACAGGGGGCTGTTGTGGGGACATGCCACAGGTAGGATCTCACCATCCCAGGAGGGATTCCCCATCTCAGAGTCCCAGGCTGCAGCCACCTACAAACTCTGCTTGAGAGATGAACTATTTGTGACCTCCAAATAGTTGCATTTCGATGTTGTCTCCACTATTCCAAGACATTCTCAAGGCACTACAAAACCCCACTGACTATGCAACCTGTTCCCAGCCAGCAAAGCCAGGCTGTGATGGAAATACCCCACAGATATCAGCAAAAAAAGCTCTCAGATTTGCTGAGGTGTTTTAGTCTTCAGAAATGACCTTGAGGACCCCAAGTGGAGCAGCTTCTCCTCAAGCCAGGCTCAAACCTCGTGGTGCCATTGGGTGGTGGGAGGGCTGGATAGTCCTACAGCTTGGGGTTTGCATCTTATTAAAACAAAACAGTGAAGTTTAAGGTCTGCAAGGGTGCCAGCTTCCCTGAGCCTCACAGTCTTTGGTGTCTGGCTTAAAGGTTCTTTTCCCTGAAGCCAGGACCATCACTGCTCTCCTCACACAACACCTGCACTCCCAGCTGCAGGAGGCAACAGCAGCTTCTATCA
This sequence comes from Pycnonotus jocosus, assembly GCA_013400435.1. NCBI lineage: Eukaryota > Metazoa > Chordata > Aves > Passeriformes > Pycnonotidae > Pycnonotus > Pycnonotus jocosus. Next base: position 641,986 of record VWYP01013112.1, read on the forward strand.
GAGCTTCCCGTGCTAGGTGTGGACTAAAACATATTTTTATAAAATACAGTTTTTTAAGCATCTGGTTTTCCCATTCCTCTCTTTGATTTCTGGCTGTCAGAAGGCAAGTTATCGATCCCTCAATATTAACAGTGGCCACAATGCTCCCAGGGTTTCAGGGAGAGGAATAACTCCAGAGCATCTCAAGTGCTGCTGGACTGAACATTTTGCAACAAGACAAACTCAGCCAAGGATTAAATAGAAAAGGTTTGGGTGCAATTAGAAGCCAAGGTCAGTGGATTTTTTTACCTCCTGATCTACATGGTCACATGGAGGATGCAGCCCCCTCACTCAGATATTGGCTCTTCTCAAAGACTCTCCTCCTTTTCACTGACTACTTCCAGTATTTTTCAAATAATCTGTTTTTTTCTAGGGCAGGGGACTCTCCTGGGAACCACTGACATGGGTTCTAAGGGTCTAATACATCACCATGTCCCTAACATGCCACCAGGAACGTGCCAGTTTAATAATGTTATAATTGTTTCCTCCAAATCAACCCCTTGATATTCAGCAAGCTCATTCTGACATTTCTGGATCAATATTTTAGAAATTTCTGTTCTGCAAAGTATTTCAAGAAATTGACTTTCTGATCCTATTTTGGAACAAGCATAAATTTCACAATACTGGAAGTTTTCCACATGGTGGAAGCCCTGATTTCTCACCAGCTCTAAATAATGGGTGTTTGTTGCTTTTCGAAGCATGAAATAACTAACGGTGTTTGTTCTGAGAGGGGGATGTGGACTGATTTTCAACAGTGCCACCCTGAAAGTACCGAGCTCCACAAAGCACAGAGCTTTAGTAGCATAAAATTAGGTAATTACACTGATGCTGATGTGATGACAGTGGGAGAGATTTGTACAACAGCTCCGCACGTACTCAGAGCAAAATGCATCCGGAGAGCAACATCCTGCCACGGAGCACGGGGAATATGGAAAAGGCAGGAGAAATTCTGGGAAGTTCACCTCTCCATATGTTTCTCCAGCCACCAAACCTCTCCCAAGCAGGAGAGCCTGTCCCCTGATCTCCAGCAGTCCATGTCAAGTGCCACATGCAGCCACTGTGTCCAAGAAACACAGGGAAGCTGCTGGCTGCATTCCACTACCAACTCAGGACACATGTATCTGATTTATTTAATTTTTTATTTAAATACATATATATATATATATATATATACATATGTCCATATCTATACTTTTATTTAAATGTGTATCTCTATATATGGATATGTACGAAAAACATCAAAAGCAAGGATGAAGCAGGATCTCCAAAAATCTCTTTTACAAAGTGGGGTTCCCACACACAGCAAGAGGGAGAGAGGAACCCAAGAGCATTTTGAAAACAGCCTTGTATTCCATGTCGACTTTTTCTTTCTTCTCTCTCCTGGCCTTTTTTGTTGAGTTTTAAAATAGAGGCTGTATACATTTTTTTTAGCACAGCTATTAATACATAGCTATTAATACACAGCTATTAATACATTAATAGATTATTATATACATTAATAAATCTGTCACTATAAAAATAGATCTTTATACGCAAAAGTCTGATTTCAATTGCAAATTGGAGGGGGAGGGAAGCAGAAGAAGAGATAAAGTTTTATTCAAGATGTCTCCTTTGAAGGAAACTGAACAAATGTACTTTCCTCCTTCATATATTCATGAGATGACTGCTTCCCTACCCCGTTCTCCACCACCCTCAGCTCCGGGCTCAGAGCCAGCACAGCCCTTATCTGGTACGAGGCAGGGGAAAAAAAAAAGTCCTGATAGGATCAGAAGTTTTCAGTAGTTTAACAAATCTGGGGAAAAGTCTCCATTGGGTTCTAATAAAGCTTTAGGAGCGTGACGGGAAAGGGGATGCCGGGAAAGGCTGGTGTGCAGCGGGAGGGGGATGGAGAACAACATCCTGCAGTGGGGATAGGAACTCCCAAAACCCTTCTGGACACGCACCCACTCTTTGCTTTTTTTGCCTTTATAGCCAAGCTTTGCCATCTCCCCCACCTGCAGAGAGCAGGAGAGAACATCTGCTGCTCCCATGCTCACTGCAGCTGGGTGGGCAGGAACGGGCAGGATCCCCATCCCAGTGGGGAGGGATGGGCAGAGCCAGAGCCCAGGGCAGCACCCACCCAGCACGGGCTGCCCTGACCCTTCCTCATCCTCTCTCCAGTCACGGCGCTCCGTCTCTTCCCAGCTAATTGCCTCCACTCATGTGTGCAAACTCACCGTTTACCGGAAAATGTCACGGAATGTTAATTTCATTCGGAATGCGCTCCCGTTTTTTTTTTTTTTTACGATGGGAAATGAATAAGCATTGTATTAATGGCATAATTTCCCAACTCCAACCGCAGCCATGGCCCCGTGGATGGAGGCTGGGAGTTACTCCTCACCCTGCACCTTCCCTGCCTCTCCAGCTCCCTCCCTTCCCTCCTCCCTGCTCCCCCCGCTTCTCCTGTTGGTAATTAAGGTAATGCAATGTAATTATAAACATATTAGGGAAGATCAAACGCTGAAGAGCTGCGGTCCGACAGTCCCACCTCTGCCTCACACCTCTGCCTGGAGAGCACCTCCCAAAGTACCTGCACTCCTGAGGCTGCTCCAGCTGCTCCTTCCTGTTTCCGGCCAGGAAACCCTCAGCTCTTCCAAGGGGCAAAGACTTTCTAGCACACCCCTCTCCCAACACGTACAGGGTATTTATTTCTTTATCCCATTTGTCCTGCAAGGAAAAACCTTTGGAGGTGGGGTGCTGCCGCATCTCCCCCTGCCCCAGCACTGAGGAGACTCTATCTCCCATTTCTTTGGCTCTAACAAAACCCTTAACTTAGGGGTTTATATGAGACATCCATAACTTTTTTTGCTTAGGCAGCGAGCAGAGAGGATGAGGGAAGATGGGCAGACCCTCGGTATCAGCTAATGCTCCTCAAGTTATCAAATAATTGAAAAGTTAAATAAGAACACTCTGGAGGAAGCTTCCCGATTTGGTGCTAATGGGCACACGGAACAGTCCGGGCTAATGTTGCGTGGAGGAGAAACACTGGCTCGAGAGCACAGCACTGACCTCCAGCTCCCTCTCTCCCCCACACAGCTCCTGCAGCTCTGCAGAGCCAGAGGAGACACTGCCCATGGAGCCAGCTGGGGCAGGGACTCACTGAGGGCAGGAAAAAGTCCCATCCCCATCTGTCTGAGGAGCCACTGCTGGGGAATGAACCTGGAGGCAGCAGCCCTTTTGGCATCTGTCAAGTGAGTGTGAGCTAGTGCCAGCACCCCAAAGGATGGGCTTGGGCAGGACAGAGCTCCAGGAAGAGCCACAGCTGGCCAGTATGGGTGGGAAATGTGGCACAGTGGCCCCTCTCCAGTCTCCAACAATATCCAGCTCCATGCTCAGCGGCATAGTGCAGAATGAACTTTTTAGTTAGAAAATAAATTTTCTCTGCCCAGCGGACAAGGTGACATTTTTCACAGTACTGACAATGCTGCTCCACGTGCCAGGATGAATGAGGGAGCAATGCCAACCCAAAGGAGGACAAACTACCAAAATATCTCAATATGGCCAGGAGCTCCAGCTCCAAAAGCAGCACTAAAAGGACCAACGATATCCCACACATGGATGGAAGCAGCAGGCAGGAGAGAATGAGCTGAGAGCTGGTTTGTTGGCTCAGGAGAAGACCTGGGAACACCCCAAAAGCCCAGGATATCAAAACCAAACCTATTCCAAGCCACGCAGGGAAAGAGGAGAGGCTGAGCACCGCCACACTCACAGGACCCAGTGGGAGAGTCACAGCAAATGCAGTAACTCAGCAGGGCCGTCAGGAAGGATTGATTTGAAGCACCTTGTTAATAAGTTTCCTCTCCCACTGGTCCTTCAGGGAGGTCAGTGCCTAATGATAAATGGGGCTGGAAGGTGCCTGCAGACCCAGTATGAGCACAGGTGCCCAGCCTCAATCCATCTTCCTTAGGAGCAAGCTGACAAAACCGTCTCAGTGCCGTAGCCAGGTAAAACACAACCGAAGGGAAGAGGACACACAAACAGAGTGAAGAGTTGAAGCTGCAGCTGCCCTCCCTGCTCCCTTCTCCATAAAAAACACAAGTCTGGGATGGAATGATGGGCAAAAATCTCCACATGCCGACTGGTGGAGCCACAATGCCACTGAAAGCCAAGGAGAAAAAGGGCTCAGTGTTGTGGTCTAAGACAAACCCATCACTTGCTCAGGTGACAGGATCCAGAGCAGCCTCAGCGCTGAGCCCCACATCCCAAGGGCTGAGTCCTAACCAGCAGCTATAAGACTTCCAGAAGAAATGGGGAACATTGGGGGATTGTTCTCCTTCATCCCACACCCTCTTCTGATCACTCTGACTTCAGAAACCAGTGGCAGGTTTTCACTCCATGCTGATACCATGGAAACACCATCCCTGGAAGTGTCCAAGGGCAGGCTGAACGGAGCCTGGAGCAACCTGGTCTAGTGGAAGATGTTCCTGCCCATGGCAGGGGGTTGGAAGCAGATGGTTTTCTAGGTTTCTTTCAATCCAAATGATTCCAGGATTCTGTGACAGCCCCAGTCAGAGCTGAAGCTCTCCCAGATCCTCTGCATTGCACACAAGATGCAACCCAGCCCAGAAACTCAGGAGAGGCAAGGACACCTGAGATCCCCCAAGGCAAGTAAACAACCATCATATTATTTTTTTAGATTTTCCATCAAGGGAAGAAAAAATAAAAGAGGAAAAAAAAAAAGTCATCTTGAAGCTAATCCTGGTCAACAACTGTCCCACAGCCCAGCTACACCTTTAAATAATGTAGTGCTTTATCAAACATTCATAGTGATGCACAAAGTGATGAACAATGTGTGCCTGGCATTTATATAAATATAGTTCCTGATGGCTTATTTTCCTTGGACAGCCAACACTTCACAGCTTATCCTCTGTGAGCTTGTGATTTCGCCTGGATGGAAAACACTTTGGACACCTGGGGAATCAGGGCTTCTGCGCATGAAACTGCCATGACATCCCCGCTGGGCATCTGCAGCCCCACAAAGCTCCACAAAAATCCTCACTCAAGAGCTGCTGCTGGCTTGAGGAGGCAGAAGTCACCCAGCTGTGGCTGGAACAGAGGGCAACCAAAGGTATTTCTTCAACTTGGGATGTTGTGGAGTGTCAGGGTGAGACCAGTCCAAGCCTTGCAAAGCAGGAGGACTTCACAAATCCAGCATCTCTTCAGGATGCTCAGCAAAATGCTGCCATAATAAACCACCCTGTTTCTGTTCCAGTCCCTAAGGCACCATTCAAAGCCACTTTTCCAACTGTTTCTTGCCTTCTCTGTCTCATGAAATTAATGAGCAGGTTGTAGCAAAGAGAGGGGAGAAAAACAATAAAACTTATCAGGAGCTCACCCCACCAGCCTCTTCACAGCAACAGTTTCCATGGGCCAGGAAGAGCCCTGGCTGACCCCAGGTGTTTAAACCTTAATTAGTCATTAATCATGGGCCACAAAACCCATGAGCTGCAGGACCAGAGAAACCCCCCCCAAACCCCAGGAGCTTCCCTGCCCCTTCTGAGCCATTCTTAGAGGCAGGAGTATGTTGGATATGGTTCTCATGGGAGAGATGACCTGAGTGTGCTCCCACACATCTGTGATGCTGCTTTCATGCGCTTTCTTGGGGGTGTGAAGGAGGGGGACCGTGTCCCACAGCAGCACCATTCCCTCTCCCCTTACTGGAGAGGACAACCCAGGTTTGGGGTGGAGGTAACCATTTCAATGGGATGATCAAAACAAACCTAAAGCTCCAGCCTGGCACGTCTCCACTGATCTCTCCAAAGGCACGTAATATATTAATATATTAATTATGACTGTGTTTATCTCCGCAAAGCACAGCTTTTCCCTGGCAGGTCAGGACATTTGCAAATCCACACTGAGGCCTGAGCTGGCATCACCACAGAACCAAAGACTCAATGGCACATCTGGTGTAACCTCTGTGACTGGGGCCCTCATTCCCTTCATTCATGCATTCAATTCAGTTACAACTAAACATGCTGGACTTGGAAACATCTTAAACATCTCTATTAACTAGAGACACCACCTAAGCATGTCTGGAAGTGCTTCCCTGAATTAGAGGCTAATTCCTACCCTATCAAGCTCTTACTTTTTTTTTTTTTTTTCATTTCTTTAAAGCTGAAAGTTGAAGCTGGTTTTTTTTAGACAGGACTAGAGGACTGCAAAAACCCACTTTTCACTGACAGGCTATGAGAATATACATTTTCAAAGGCCCCTATAAATTACGGAAGGAGCTGGCTGGGATTAGAGCTGGGAAAAGCTGATCACGTACAAAGAGGGTCATGATCCCATCAGGTCACTGGAAAGAAGAGCCCCAAGACATATCAGATGCTGGCTTGACGCACTGTAACATTTTATTCTCCAGCCCCAGCAAACGTTAAGCCATCACTTTATTTATTAAAGGCTCAGAAAGCCTCTGGTTAATGCTGGGAATCAGGGTGGAACTGCATCTGCCTCCTCGAGCCAACAGCAAAGGGTGGATCCCAGCCCCAGCACGGCACCAGGGACGGCACAGCTTGGCACAGCCAGGCACCAGTGCCCCTGCAGGGACACCAGGCTGTCACCTCAGGGACATCCTTACCAGGTCACACATCTTGCTCCTGTTCCCTTCTCCAGTGCGGAGAGCAGCACCATCACCTCTCCATTTTGAGGGCTCACCCCCAACTAACACCCATCTCTAAATCTCATCTCCAGGACACTTCAGAGCTCAGGTATTTGCAATGAATGGCAACTCCAGAGAACAGTTTAACTACCTGCTCTCCTCTTGCACAGCTCAGCCCTCAAAATGTCCCTTTCCACCCCAACATCCTGCCCTCCAGCCAGAGCACTGCCTTACCTCTTCCCAGAGCTGTCTCCACTGGAAGGAAAAACAATACTGAGATGTGGCCACCAGAACAGCTACTGCAATGCTGATGGGGGGCACAGGAAGCTCTCTCCTGCCATCATCAAGATCCTCCTCCTGCTTTTTGCTGTTACCTCAAAGCCATTTGTCTCCCCTGCCTAAATCCCTTCTCCCACAGTTCTCCTGGACTGCACCACGCAGAGCAGCTTGGCTGGGAGGCTGGGGAGACCATGACATCAGCATTTCTCAATATTCCTTTATGCTGTCCTGCCCTACTGTCTGGCTTTGCTCCCTCTCCACCCCCAGATGAGTACTGGACCATTAAATGACATGACCAGGGTTACCAGGGCAGCCAGCGGCAGAGTGGAGCTGGATCCACATCTCCAGGTGCACTCTAGGAGCCAGACCATCTTTCAGGAATGCTCAAAAGCATCTCACTGCCACTACTGAGAAAAGCATCCATGGATGAAGTAAGAGAAACTTCGGAGGTTTACCTGAGCCAACACAGCAGGGGAGAAGTAAGTCCAGGAGAGGAATTCAAGATGAGTGCACCACCACACCTTTGATATGCCCATGGTATTAATCATTGGAACCATCAGTAATAAGTCCTGTCTCCTGTCTAGACTTGGAGGCCATACCCAGACTGCAGAGCCTCTGAAGCCAGCACAAAGACCTGCTTGAAATGTTCTTTTTTCAAACATGAAAGTAACTGAGAAATAAAGATGGGTCCTTTGTTGCAGGAGTGGAATTGCAGATAGTCAATTTTCAAGTCTCATTTCTCCTCAGTTTTCACCAGGCAGAAGTTCTATTTCTCGCTGATCATTAGGAGATTTTGGTTTGGCAAAATCCTTCTGAGGAACTTGTGGGCAATCCCATACTGAAGTTGCTGGACTTTACCTTCATTTACCAACTCCACCATTGTGTATCCAGTGCATCCCAGACAGGGATGCAGCAGTGCCACCTGCAATGCACTGGGGCACAAAGTCCCCCAAACAGGACTTGATGGACAAAAGCAAAGGGCTCCTGCTGCTGTAGGATGGAGCTGTGTCAGTGAGGATGAGAGCTGTGTATATTAAAAGAGAAAAGCAAGTGAGGGATTCCCAAAGGGATGGAGCTTGAGGCCATCTGCTTGGGAAAAGCAGGAGAGCAGAGCTCATGAGGAGCATGGACTGGAAACTCCACAGTGAAGTGAGGACAGAGGCGGTGAGGAAGTGACAACACCTGAGCAAATCTTCCCACATTCCCATAATCACTGAACCCTGTGTACACATCAGGGCTGAGTTCAGACTGGGAGGGTCTCCCCAGCAAAGACCAAGACCCCAGAACCTGCACCCCACACCAGCACACCCTGCTTGGCACCATGCACACCCACTGAGCACAAAACCCTAGAGACCTTCTAACTGCCACAGGGAACCCAAACCCACGAGGAGGCAGAGTAGTCTCCTCTCCATCCCTGTTCAAGGGATCCTTCTGGATAATTAGGATAGCCTGGCTATTGCCTCCTGCCTCACTCCATTTCATTTTATTATTAATAATAAAAAAAGGACTACTTTTCTACTTTTCTTCCTAAACTGCCTTGGATTTTTCTTCTGTCTAAATTCATCTGGGCTCTGTGCAATGTCACCAGGTCAGCTTGTGCTCCTGCTGCAATTCTAATTTTGTCAGCTTTACGTTTTCTAGGCAGTTGGGAGATTTTTCTTTCTTTGCCTTTTTTTTTTTTCCCCCAAGTCAAAAATGATTTTGCATAACAGTAATAACGTTAATGGCTCTGCACAGCGCATCCAGATTACAACTGCAGCTAGGGAGAAATAAACATCTCATCTTTGCCCTGCTGTTTATCTCCCCTCAGCAGAGCCTGGTATCAGGTCAGAACCTGTAATTTCATTAACTTTATCACTCAGACACGCTTGTTGCTAGATGTCATTATTCAGCACATGACTCCTGTGTTTTGTTTGTGCTGGGATTCACTTCGGATGCTCTGGCACCACACGGGAGCATCCCTCTCATCCACATCGCTGCCTGAGCTGGGGAGGAAAGTTTGGCTTGCTGAGCCGTGATCTGCAAAATATTTGTGCTGCTCAGGCCTCCTGGGCAGGGACTGGATGGAGCAGAGACATCCAAAGCAATTCCCTGCCTGATTCCCTGACTGGATACGTCCAGGAGTGGTGAATAATAATAAAAAATAAAATAAAATTTAAAAACCCCACAGTCTTCCTCATAGAAAAGAGAACTGACCCAACAGACACCAAGTATGGGGTGGGCAAATCCCCAGTGGTGGGAAGTGCACAACCCAGCACCTGCAACTCCATCAGTGCCCAGCACAGGGGGGAAGCTGCAGCACAGGCAGGTGCAGGGTGAGCAGAACTGCTCCATCTCCATTGGAATTGCCATCCCTGGTAATTAATGCTGGGAAGTGACACTTGAAAGAGCCTCTGCTGACAGCCCCTGCAACGATGCCGATGCCGTTTGGAGCCCGCTGACAAGTCCCAGCTGATGTCTTATCACAAGGCAGCACAGCAGGAGCAGCCAGGAGAGCTTTTCCCAAGGGAGCTGGTGGATTCCCTGGGATGCAGGCACAGCTCCACACCCATCCCCAGTGACCACAGTGAAACCTGGCAGTGCCAGCCGGGCACTAGGGAAAGGTTGATCTCGTTGTGGCATCACAGCCATGCTCCAGCTGGGTGTCTCTTAATGCAACCTTCAATCCATGCCTGAGCAGAGCTGGCTTCCAGTCCCTGGGGATCTCCAGGTGTCTGCTCACACTAGCTGCAGCTTCTCCACCCCACATGAATCCAGCTGTGACTGCTGCTCATGTGCAGGCCAAAGCACCAAGGAGCAGCATGTCTGAATCACCACATTTCCCCTGCGTGTGCCACCAGGTCAGAGTGGAAAGCCCACAGCACATATATTTATATCTGCAGTCTAGAAACCCTAGATCTGAACCACAGCCATCTCATCCTGGGCAATCCAGGCTCTAAGCAGCTTCAGCAGAGAAGAGTAAGTAGCACAAACCATAGCTTGGCTCCTTGAGCAGAGCCTCATCCAAGAGGGAAAAGTGCCCATCTGGGAGGAAACATATGGGGAATTGGCACAGTCTGGAAGGATCAGACAAGGCAAGGTACAAACCTGCCTCGATGCAAGCCTGACAGCATCCCAAGCAGAGCTGGTGGGAGCATTTGGGAACATCTCTCCCAGCCCAGGTAACCTACAGGCAGATTCCAGCTTGGGGCAGGGGGTTCAGTCTGTGTTTGTTATTGCCAGTTCCTGAAGCCCTTGCATAGTTTAATATTCTGCTCTAGATCTTATTTGCTATTTTGTTTTGAAGAGCACTGAAATGCAGTTACTGCTGTCTTCCCCACTCACACAACTCTAAATAATTTATAGAAAAGCAAAACAAAGAAGAGAATATGAAAGAAGAAAGAAGGTAGCTCGGTTATGATGTATGAAGGCTTTCATTTGTTCATTCTCACTGAGCAGAGGGTTGAGGAAACATCTCTTTACCCCATGAGCTGGTAACAGCCAGACAGACACCAAGGGATGCCAACAGGGATTCTCAGAGCAGCACTCCAGGATGGAACATTGACCCTGGGCACCTCCAAATCTGTTTGAGCAGCAATACCCATCACCATCACCACAGCCTTGTCTAAAAGGGGAAAGAGTATTTTAAGGGTGGAAGAAACACAACCCCAGCCACCACTTATGAGCATCACAAGGGCAGGGAGTTGCTTTCCAGACACTGCATCACCCAGGCTACACCTGGCTCCTCCATGGAGCCAAAAAGAGTCCCTGTCCCCATGCCTGCCACTGTGGCTGCTTAGTCTGCCTGGGAAGCCCACACAAGAAGGGAAGGATGGTTCAGCACCACCCCAAGATTCCTTCCCCGCACAGAGCAAGCCAGCACATCCCTTCCTTGCTCCTGCTGGAGTCACTCACAGCACGAACGTGCTTTGCTTTTGTTTATTCAAATGCATTTCACTGTGCATTGCAGGTGAACAATATTAAATGGCTCATAATAACGTTTCAATAAGCAGAGGTGGGTGTAGCAGCTGAGAGACAGACTTTAGGAATGCAAGCAATCAAGTGTGTGCGTTAGCCGAAATACCCTGGGGAACGCGCTGCTCCCCAGCACACGAGAGAGACAGAAAAAGCCACACAAACCTTTCTTCTCGTAGTCAGGCTTCTCCTCCCCGCCCCTGCCCAGGCTCTCCAGCGTCCTTGTCACCTGGCTGCCAAACTCATCCTCCCTGGTGCTGGGCTCTGCCCGCCGCGGGGTCTCCTCCTCCTCCTCGTCCTCGTAGTCGTCCAGGATGGGGGTCTCTCGGATGGGCACCCCGATGACCGAGTTGTGGGCCTGCAGGCGCGAGTTGCGGAAGCTCTCGCGGGCCTGGGGGCCCAGCAGCACCGAGGGGATGTAGTGGATCTCGTGGGTGGCCTCGGTGCTGGCGCTCTTCTGCGGGATGCGGCGGCGCTTGTGCCAGCGCCGCTGGGCGTACAGGGCCACCATGAACACCAGCAGCAGCAGCAGCAGCGCGATCAGCCCGCCCTGCAGAGAGAGCAAAGGGCACTGTCAGGGAGCAGGCAGGGGAGACGGGGTGCTGCAGTGTCCAGAGAATCACAGAGTGACGGGTGGATGAGAAATAAAACCCGTCTCATTCCACTCCCTTCCACTAGAGCAACATCGTTATTATATTCGGGATGGTGTTAATAACAATATACTCCAAATTGTCTTGGAGGGCTTAAAAGCAAAGTTTATTAAGAGGCACATCTTTTTTATACAGTTTTTCAGTGCAATGAATATTATTGATCATTTGGAACAACACCCCTGGACCGTTTCTTACAAGTAAACAATAAGTTAGGAAAAACACCACCTGCTAAAGGTCTGTCACCTTCCAAGGATTTTGATTCCTCCTTAAAATTTCTCAGGCCAGTGTAAGAAAGTTATGTGACTTGATTTCACACAGACTCAGACTCTGCTGCTGCTTCCTGAAGCCTGGAAATTCCTCTTTGACCCCTGTCAGCTCCCACAAAGCAAGGCTGCCTCACACCCCATCCAAACTCGAACACTTCCAGGGATGGTGCACCCACAACTTCCCTGGACAATCTGTTCCAGAGCTTCACCACCCTCTGAGTAAACCCCCAGAGCACCCTTCCATCAACACCCCCTGAACCACACACAGTGGATTCATGGAGCAGCCACCTCTCAGGCCATGATGAGGTCATGGACAGGTGGATGAGGTGCCAGGGATGGCCTTCAGCTGGGAATAGCACAGTGACACCCCCAGCTCAACTCCCACCATTCTCCCAGGGACTTTGTTCTTTCCACCTCACTCCTTGGGACCCCCAGGCCCCCCACACATGGGGAATGGGGATGATCACATCCCACCACTTAGGAGAAAAAATCTCAGTAAAACAACCCAACCATTACTCAGGAGTAACAAAGCCTTAGCAGGGACACACATTTCCCAAAAACGATGGTGCAACAAATGGCCCCTCACAGGTGATGTCCCCAAGGCATGGTTACCCCAGCTCCAACATTTCTGCTCTGATCTCCCTGTGGTTTCCAGATCAATTGCAGAGCTGGGGGCACAGCACAACATATTCCAGACCCAGACCTTCTCTACTAAGCTCTTGTCTTTCCCCTTCTCCAAATTTATTCAGTACAGCTCTCAACAAGGTTAACATTAAAAATAAAAATCTTTAACAGAAAAATAAACTTCCAAATGTCTGTAGGTACATGGAAGTAGCACATCCTCTCAAGAGTACTAAATGGAGCCAACCCTGCCTGTGGCTGCTCTGAAAGTTAAATTCATCCCTGAACACACAAGAGCTGTGCCTGTGCCAGCTCCCAGCCTCTTAATCTCGGCAGCATCAGAGCAATTCTATCCCGTGGCAGACAAGCAAGGCAGGGCATGTAAATCAGGAGCAGCACGAGTGACCAGGGCTTTGCAGCATGACAGGAACAGCCAGGGCAGGGCAGGCGTTCCTTGGGCACCTGGCGTGCCACAGCCCAGAGCTGCAGAGAGCTCTACAGCAAAGCAGAGCCGTGCAAACATTCCCTCTGCATTCCACACAAAGCACCAGGAGCACGGCTCTGACTCCCCAACAGGAGCAGCTGCAAGGAGCTGGCACTGGAAAGTGCAGCTTACAGGAGTTGCCTCTGGAGAGACGTTTCCCTGCACCACAGCCTGCCACAGGAGGGGCCCAGCCCAGCATCCCCCACATCAGCATCCCCTCCTCTCCCACAGACTGTTCCTAGCAGATGCAGGACTCAGGGGTTCAGGACATTGCTCAGCCTGAATTTCCCAAACTGCACGATGTGCACCATCAGGAAAGGTGTTTCACTGTCCAGGAGATGCTCAGGGATCCCTGCATGGCACAGGGGCAGGGCTGGGTGAGCTGCCCAGGTTAATGCCCTGCAGTACCAGGGCACTTCAAGGACCAGAGGGAAGATGTATCATGGCATTGCATTCTCAGAAACAAGAACCAGCATGGACACCTCAGCCTGGGAGAGCAGACATGAGATTCCTTGGATTTGCACAATGCCTGATGCATGGAGACCTCAGAGCATCACAGGAGCTCCCTGGCCTGAGCCACCCACACCCACTGGCATTTCCTCAGCAGTCCAGTCTGCAGGAGAGAAACCATGGCACACCAGAAGGGAGGCCAGGCCAGGTGACAAGGACACAGCAGGGTCACAAACTTCATCACAACAAACCCCACAGCAAAACCAGATCTGGCTCATGTGCCAGCATCCTTACAGCAAAGAGAGGGTTCTCGTGGTCCAAAAGGGCTTCAGAACGACACTCCTGGATGTGATTTATGGGAGAAACCTTCTCCAAGGCCTTCACCACCAAACCCCTGAGCTGCCCACCTGGATATCACTCACACCTTTGTGCACTCTGCTGCTGGAAAGGAGCTGCAGGGCAGAGCACTCTGCACCCACGGGCACACAGGCACTCACTCTGCATGGAAAAGCAAAACCAGAGACACCCCAGATGCTCAGAAAAGGTCAAAGAGACAGAAAAAGCCCTGCAGGAGGAGCAGGACCCAAGGAAGGCATCCATGGCAGGCCTGGGACTGTGGATCTTCCTGGCTATGCTCACTTTTTACCTGCCCCTGGGAAATGTCCTGGAGAAAATAAACCTCTGGCATATTAAATAAAGATCTCTGCTTGGGAGAACCTACAAGAATGCATAAAGGCCCAGAGGTTACTGGGGTGCCATTCCCCCTCTGACTCAGGAATGACAGGGCTGGCTCAAGGAAGCCAAGGGTTCCCAGCCCAGCTTTAATTCCCACATCCTTTGGGGATGAGCCAGAGATCTCTGCTGTGCCAGTCACTGGGACAACAGCTCCTCTCTGCCTGGGAAAGGCTGGGGGTGTCTGTGCCAGCCCTTTGGGTGAGCACCATGGGCTCATCACAGGTGGCTCAATTCCAACATGCTCCTTTTGTCCCTGACCCTGTGCAGGCAGCTGCTTGTTTAACCACACCACACACGCCAGGAGAGCTTTGGGGAAAAAGAAAAAAAAAAAAAAAAGAGTCAAACTTAGGAGGCTTTCAAGCCAGCCTCATTTTAATCTATTTTTCGTGTTAAATTATCCAACTGAGGGAGAGGGAGAGAGAAAGGGGAAAGAAGGGATAATATGAGAAATGTTTTATTTGACAACGTGTCATTCGGAAACTGATTATTTCTGTCTCCAAGCTTTTTAATATTCCCAAACAATGGCCGAGCCGCGCGGGGATTTGGTATTCTAAGGCTGGATTTATAATACTCTGTTCTGCAGTGATAAGAACACGGGCCTTTAATCCTCTGAGCTGTGAACATGCATATTCTCCCACGTAATGTCCTTCCTGCCACGCTCCTGCTGCCCTGCGCCGGCCGAGCAGGAGCCACCAGCACCAGAGCATTGCCAAGACCCCAGGAGAGGAGAAGGAATGGGAGAAGGGAGATGGGGAGAAGAGGGATGGTGGGAACAACTCACACATGGAAAGAAGTGCAGGGCTTGTGGCACCAGAGTGAAGCTCAGCTGAAGCTGAAGAACCACAAGGCTGGGACTAATTTGAAGCCCAGAAGGGAAATCAATGGCAGAGGCCACCCTGAAGCCCAAGAGATTGGACCCTCATAAAAATTATGAGATTATTATGAGACAAAAATTATGCCAAATTGTTGGATTGGAGGCCTATCACTCTGTAGGAATGTCTGAGACTCTGAACAATTTCTGGGCAGCAAGAGGATGTATGACTGCTTTGAACACAACTCCAGCCTGCCCTACCAAGCCAGTGAAAGATGAGGGGGTCCCACTGCTCCTTGGGGTCCAGATAAACTTGCTTGCAACAGCCTCTGGCCTTTCCAGCTCTGCTCCCCATAGTGCTGGGATGTGCTGTGATCCCCTGCAGGAATCCCCTGTCCCTGCAGCCCTGCAGTCACACAGTGACAGAGCCCAGCTGTTCAGAAATCAAGCCCTGACAGACTTCCAGCCATCACACCAAAAGGGCTGAAGTCACAGAAGAAAATGCCAGGCTGGAGGCGGTAATTTGGGCTGGGCAGACCTCTGACACCAGAGCATCCCTCATGCAGGTCAAAGCAAACCCCACTTTGACAGCACAGCCCTCGAGTCTGTGCTGACCAGGCCCCTTCCTCCCAACACCAATGCAAGTTTTTGTCCCCAGGCAAGAATATCCCTCTTTCTTTCCTAACTTGAAGCCATTTATTGTCCAGCATTGCACTGACAACCATCCCCATGGCTCCTGAGCTGCTGCTGGATGGAGCAGGGCTCTCACAGCCCTGAACACGTCTCCAGGGACAGTCCCCCAGCACAGCCCAAGGATGCCCTGTCACTTCCTGGGCTGAACGAGCCCCCAGTGCTGCAGCACCACATCCCCTGCATCATCCCAGCAGGTGAATTAAGGTGAGCAATCAGGTATCAGCAATAACCACACAACCCTTGGGGCTCTTCACACTGTGTACCTTTCCTTTCTTTCCTTTTTGGCTGTAAAGGTAATTAAACACTAGGACAAATTTACCAAGGGGTGTAGTAGATTATCCATCACTGTCAATTGTATTTTATTTTTTTTTTAAATCAAGCCTGGATGCTTTTTGAAGAGTCATACTTTATTTCAAATGAGAAATAGAGTCTTCAGGGCATTCTTGCACCCTGTGCAGCTCTGAGGGCACAGCAGATGATCCCATGGTCCCTTCTTGAATTCCATTCACCCCAATTTTGGCTTTCCCACAATTCAGCTCCACAGCATCTTATCTCTCACCTGGGGCACCTCATCCCCTCTCAGGCAGCCCAGACACACAAAGCACCACCAGACTCTGGATGCAAAGAGAGGCCAGGCAGAGCCCACCCCCATGCACAAATCACAGCCAGTCCAAACCCCCACATGCTGCAGGGCCAGTGATGAACCCATGGATGAGTGAGCACCAGGCAGGGAAACTGAGGCAGGGCGTGGGGATGGGACCAAGGACAGACAGCAAGCCAGCATGAAGGCTAGAGAGGAGGAGACAAACACCAGGATTAAAATATTTGCATATATGTACTCCAAAGAGATCTGGATCCAGTCCTGATCTCCAGATGACTCAAACCCACCTCTCTCTGTAGGAGACAATGATACTACACAGGGCAAATCTCCTCAAAATACAACATTTCCTCCCTGTACATTTCAAATCCCTGTTCAAGCTCAGCTTCACCAAGGTGCCTAACCACACACTCAACTTTAAAAATGTGTTTAATTCCCATTACAGTTCATGAGCCTACAGCACATGCCTCAGTGCCTTGCTGAGCAGGGACAGCTCCTTGAACTGCAGCCCAAAGAGAACTGCATTACATCTCTTTTTTTCCCTTCTTTCCACAGCTCACCACCTCACTGAGCCACAGATGTGATTGGGGCACTTCTTCTTCTTCTGGGAGTGTTGTTGTCACAGCTGTGTCACCTGACCCCCTCCAGAGCTGACAGCACCCCTGAATCTCCCTCTCTGAAGGGGTGCAAGGAGCTCAGGATGTGGCCCAGGGGTTTAAGAGGAAGGGTTCCCCCAGGATGGCTCCATCCAGCCCATGCAGATCCTCTTACCATGCTGTACAGCCACACACAGGGCATAAATTTCACAGTATATACAGGCCTGTAAAGCACAACACACACACAAGCAGTGAGAGTTACAGTTGCTGTGGGAACCATAACTTTTAAAATCTCTGACTCTTCCAAGTTAAAAAAAAGAAACCCTAAAAACTAAAAAAAACCCTAAAAAAACAACAACCAAAAAAACTTAAAAAAAAAAAAAGCAACAAGTCAGACAAGTCACATTTTCATATAATTTATTTTTTTAAGCCACGCTCAGTTTTGTTTTCTTGTTTCATCCAAGAAGGGAAACAAAAGAAGGAGTGAACCTGCCAATCAGCCTTTCTGTGCTGCTCAGACATGCAATGTGATGTTCCAGTAAATGTTTATTTGAAAGGTCTCCCAGGCACCGGCTGTGTGCAAGCACCAAAACACACAACCCTCAATCACAGCCAACATGCCTGCGTGTCCCGAACTGCACATCTCGCTAGGATAACAATTCAAAATGACTCCTAATCCATTTTTATTATGTAAAAAAAGGCATTTATTTGCAGCGAGCTGAAAGAGGAGGGCTGGAGGTGATTTTATTAAGCACCTGATTGCTGGCTCTTTTTAAAGCCGGGGCGCAGATTGCATAAATTGTGATTTTAATGCGCGCTAAACGGTTCACCTCAATGGGCTGACCTGTTAACCCGGAGCCTGCCCTCAGAGAGGGAAGATTTTAAAATTCATAAGGTCCCCTGCGCTTGCGCTCGTGTTTCCCTAATGTGAGCAGCTGGGGAGCACAGAGCTGAGACAAAAACAAAAGCTTTTCCTTCCCCCCGAGGAGTTTGAGTTGCAGAGCCCCATCCCTGCCCCACAAGAGACCCCTGCACGTGTTCATCCCACTCAGCTCGTTTCCAACCCACGCCTCAAGTGTGTGCCATCCATACTCCAAAGAGGAGGGAAAAGTCATTTGAATTAAGGAAAAACGACCTGGATTTTAAATAAAAGAGGCCACCCCATCCACAGTGAGTGTGTCCCGGTGCAGGTGAGGTATCACAAGCACATGCTGCAGGTTGAGAGTGCCCAGGGCTGTGGCAACACAAGAAGCACCTGTCAGTGAAACAGGGGCTCCAGGAAGGTCCCTCAGGGACACCCCTGACACAATGTCCCTCCCTGCACCATCCTCAGCACAGAGCCCACACTCTGATTGTCCACGGGAACCCAGCCCAGGTGAGGAGCATCCTCATTGCCACAGTCACATCCCAGCTCCTGCCAGGGAAAGGGGGAGTGGGAATCCACCCAACCCCCCTGTGTGTGGCCCTAACACCTTCCCAGCTGAGAGTGGAAACTTATAAAGCCCTCCAAGGTTCAGTTTAAGGCTGATTTCACCAAATTCACCAGTAACACCCCCAAGGATGGCAGGCACTTGCCCATGGGACCTCCCAAAGTCACAGCCACTGCAGGATCCCTGACCTACCCAACCCCTTCCAAACAAAGGTTTAGCAAATGTTAAAGCAAGGTCTCAAATTAGGAAGATTATTACAATATCCGCCAGCACAGCATTTGCTAGCAAGTAATGAAATATAATTAAAAGTAAAGAACACTTGTCAGATAAATGACAAACACGTACTGCTGTTGCAAAAGTACCTTTGCTTGTTTTTTTTAATAATTGTGTTTATCCGCTTCCTCACTAATTTGCAAAAAATGCAGTTAATTCTCGGTGGATCTCACAACCATTAGTGCGAATTAATGCTGTTCCCACTGTATATTCTGCATATATTAGAAAAAAGATTAATCTAATAAGAGATGCACATCTCCGGGTGAGGGAACACATCACACTGAACACGATTCACATTGTGCCTCCAGCTCCTGAGCCCCAGAGAGGGACAGGGTACAACAGCAGTTCTGCTCAATTAACCAGCCCACTTCTGGGGCTGCCAGACCTTGGCCCCTTGCCCAGAAAACGTGGCAGACGTGCAAAAATTCACCACAAGTACAGGGACTTCTCAGAGAGCCAAACACCTCCAAACCATTTTGATAGACCAGGTCTCCCCTGCACTGCTTGTGCTGCTGCTCTACCCACAGTGAAGATGGGAGAGAGACTGGAAAAGGGGTTTAGCATTTATTTATGGACTTCTCAAACAGTTTTTGGAGTGAGGAGATGATGGGAAGGTGCTATTGTACACACAGAGCTTGTTTTGTTGGCTGTGGGGTTTTTTATTGGGAACAATCCAGCCTATTGTGTAAAAAAAAACCACCCAAAAACCCAACAAACCCAAAAATAACAACCCACAAAAAAACAAACCCTGCCTTACCATATTTAAAGTGCAAACATTTCAGCATAATGAACGCCAACAGCTGAATGAACACAAAGCACAGCTTTCCAGAAGGAGAGGGAGGGTATTCAAACACAGTAAAGGGGTAAAGCCTCATTTGGCACCTGAAGGTACCTTGGAATTCTGGCATCATAAGTCACACTACAGGAGTTACACACTACAGCCCCCCACACCCTGAGAAAAGCCTCCACTGGTACCTCGGGCATCACACACCAAAGAGAAAAAGCAAGCCAAATCTTAATTTTTATCAATTTTCATTGATGATTTGATGAGAAATCTGAAAACTGTGCTGCTCCTCACTTAGTACAGAGTGGGGAGATCGAAGACTTTGATTTAAAGGAAAGATCCAAGACCTCAGGAACCCCAGAAGCCTCCTCTCCCAAAATACCACAGCTATTCCCGGCAGGCTCTTAAGAGCCCAGTTAAATACAGCACTTAACCAAACACTTAACTCCCATTAACTTCGCTGGAACCTTGCACGCAGATAAAATTTATCTGGTGTTTCAGGGCTTTTTCATCTCCCAGGGCTTTTTCATCTCCCTGACAAGAACTGAGAGTTCCCTCACCCAGCTCTCCATGTGATGCCTCCAAACCACCTCGGGGCTGAGCACAGTGGGAAAACAAACCCATGGGGACGGGTTTTCCTGCTGTACAGCTCCCACACTCACTGCTCACACACGAGTCCACACAAACCTTTTTATTCTGCAGCACATCTTGATGAAACTGCTCCTTTTTTTTTTTTTTTCACCCAGCCCTCTTGCTGTATCAATTAGGAATATAAAAGTATGGGAATGCACCAGATTTATTTGGGGTTTTTTTGTTATTTGGAGGGTGTGAGACCAGTGAACTCTTTCCTGGGAGAACAGGGGACAGGGCACCCTGCCACTGTGCTGGGAAGGGAAAAGCTGAATTTGCACATCACAAAGGGCCCTTTGAACCCCCAGCTCTGAAGAGCTCTGCACTTCCTGGGGACAGTCCCCACCCCAACCTCCTGAAATTCAAGTCCCTTTTTTTTGTTTTTCTGTATGGATGCAGGACATGGAAGTCAACAGGAGGAAAGCAGAGGTGGCACCATGGCAGCGATGCCACTGAGTGCCACCAAGGTGACCTGCCAAGCTCCCTGGTCTGCCACAAGGGGCTGGGACAATCTGAGACTCACACTCTCCATCCCAGCTAGGAGCAGAGAGTTTGCAGTGAATCTGAGTGAGATGCATGGATGGAGAAAGAGGAGCTCCTTTGCAGATGGAGCAAGAATTGCAGGGCAGGGCTGTTACAGCTGCTTCCCCCAGCTCAGCTGGGCCACACCATGGGGGCCCTGGTGCACCACACCATGGGGGTCCTGGTGGAAAGGCTGCAGCCCCCCCTGCCCAGCCAGCAGCAGCTCAGAAGGTGCCTCCTTGCCTGTTTGGAAGGGGGAAAGGATTCATTTCAATTAAATGTGCCTGGTGCTCCAATCGAAACCAATTAATTCTCCCCCATCTGAAAGCTGATTAGCCAGGCTATCTGTGTAAATGGATAATAACAGGCCAATCACCCCCTCCCCGTGCACACACTGGGGCTGCAGGCAGGTTTTTGACACTGTGTCTCCAGCCTAATTGCAGCATCTGTGAATAACTGTGGAGCAGAGCCCGGCTCCATCCCTGGCAGCAGGCAGGGACCAGGCGAGGGTGGCCACTTCAGGGCCACTCTGAGATCCCAATACGGCTCCCAGGCTTCCAGGAGAGCTCTGGGCAAGCAAAGCTGCTCCTCCAACCCCAAGAGCTCCCTCAATGCCCTGGAAGCTCTCCTGGGCACTGGGAGGGCAGTTCCCAGCTCTCCAGCCCTGTCCCTACCCCTGGCTGTTATCAGACAGTGTTTACTGCCCACCAGCCTTCCTTATCTTTGTCCCTCTGGAATGGGACAGACACTGGGAATATCAGGGTGCTGAGATTAATGCACCTCACCCCAAACCAGCCCAGCAGCCCCAGTTTAAGCATCCTCCACTAACCCAGGCTCCTGAAGCTGCTCCAAGGCTCACACCCCGTGTCCTCAGAGTGTGCAAACAGCTGAACCCAGACATGGGCATGGCAGCCAGCAGGAGAGAGCAGGGCACGGCACAGAGCCATCCCCCTTTTCTGTCACCCTTGTTCCCTCCAGTCCCCATGAATGCCACCTCAGCCCTGGTGGCACAGCCTGATTCTCCAGGTGCCAGGGAAGGGGCAACAACTGGGGAGCTAGTGGCAGGAATTTTCCATCTCTGCTCCCTAATTTTTCTCCCACAGTTGGGAAGTGTTGACTAGCTAAAACCTGCTTTTCCAATGACGTATTTTTGGTTAAGAGCAAATGCTGAGCCAAATTGTGAGCAGAGAAAAACAAAGACCTCAATCCTGCTGCCATTTTCTAATCAAATTTCCTTTTACTAATTTGACAGGCCTGTTTTGAAAATTTCAATGTAAAGCTGAAATGAAGTTAGATTCCACAGCTAAACGGGAATGGAGACAAAATGTTTCAAATGGAGCTAATAAAGTCCTTCTGCCCACACCTTTGGGCTCACAAAGTTCCACCCCACTCTTTGTTTATTGGGTGCTGAGCTTTAGTTTGCTCATTCCCCTCACCACGCACAGGCATCCCCAGCAGTTTGTTTTTAGCTTGTAGGAGGCAGGAAAACAACTTCCACCAGCTCCATCTCCTCGAGGTGATTCTTATCCTGAGGCTGGCCTGAGTTCACATCTAATCTAAATAAAGCCCAGTTTATTCAATGCTCCCATCTTGAGAAGAGCCCTGCAAAATAAACAGCTTGCCCTGAGGGGAAGGAATGATTGGGAGATGAATATTCAGCCGTGTGTGTTCCCAGAGAGGCTCACCTGGGTGGAAAGGAGAGGAGGGAGCTCCAGAGTGGAGATGAGAGCCCTTGGAGAGGCAGCACTGTCCTGCACAAGCTCCTCCACCTTTCAAACCCTCCCCTTGCTCCAAACAAAAGCCTCTTACTCCCCAAGGACTCAGCTGTTGTCCTCAGCATCTGACCTTCTCTCAGGCTTTCATCACTCAAGAGCAATTTCCCACAGAACAAAGGAAAAAAGAAAAAGAAAGAAAAAAAAAAAAAAAGAAAGAAAAAAAAAAAAAAGGAGGCTCTACTTTGTGCTACAGACAGAGCACTGGAAACTCGGTGGTTCAGCCTTTCTGGTCCATGGCCGTGACCCTTGGAAAAGCTCCCTCCGTGAGCAGCCCCAGCCCTGTTTCATGGGAGTGGGACTAGAATAAATCCATAATCCAAGGATAAATGCCGTAGAGTGTGCTGGGAAGCACAGAAGAGCAGCACAGTTACTGATCTAAGACCAGGTGCCCTCACAGAGTGTGGGGTTTAAAACCAGAGGCTGAATGTGTCATGCACACACCAAACAGGAGCTCCAGGGAATGAAATCCCAGAACTCAGAGCCTCAGCAATCCATGTCCCTGTCCCAGGCACCAAATGTCCCTGTCCCTGCAGGGATGAGCTGCTGGACAGAGAAGAATGGACCTGGCATCACTCAGCAGGGGCATAACCCAATGTTCAGAGGGCAGCTTGAAAAGAAAACCAGAAGTGCTCAGACCCCTCCTCTTGAAAAGGAGCAGCTCTGGTCACCCTCCAGCCCTGGGGGGATGCCAGCCTGCATCCCTGCACGCTGCCAGCAGCCAGAGACTGGCAGAGAAACCCTCAGAGCAAAACATTTACAGGAAAAGGGTTTCCATCCATCACTTCAAACCTCCTGCTCATTAAAACTGTCCAAACGGTGCAGAAGTTGTCTGAAATCCTCGGCTGGGCTGGAGGCAGAGCACTGGTGGGGCTGCTGGACCCTGATCTGTGTCAGACAGGGCAGGCTGCAACAGCCCCACAGGGACAGGGAATTCTTGCAGAACAGGACAGAGAAACATCCATCACCGGTGACAAAGGGTTATTGATCCTGCCCGAGGGCAGAGAGGGGGATTCAATGACCGCTCCAAATCCCTTCCGCTCCACAGAGCCTACAGAAAAGCAAACCTTCATCCTGCAAAACCCCTGAGAATGAAATGTTCCTTTGAGTGCCCCAAAGGATGGCAGTGCCATCGACGGGACAGGGCTGGCAGCGTGGAAGGGTTGGGATGCTGAAGAAGCAACTCCCCCACTTGCAAAAAACAACCAAGCCAAAACCAAACAATCAAAAAAACGGCAAAACAAAAAAACCAAAGAAACAAAACCCTGCAGTCACAACTTCTGCAGCCAAACCACTTCAGCATTAACCTGAAAAACTTGTTTAAGAGAAGGACAAGGAGAAGTTATCAAACACACTGGTGCAGCCTGGGGCGTGCAGGTGAACCTTCCATCCACACCCACACCCTTGTCTCGGCCACCTCCCAGCCCCAGGGACCAGGGCAGCATTCCTGAGGGCAGTGAGAGACACTGAGAGGTGCAAGGAGAGCCGGGGTCATGGGCTCATCCACTCAATGCTCCAGTTTTCAATATTTGCACTGTCAGGTTGTTTTCCAAACACAGATAATCGTTTAAAGCCAAAACTTCTTAGGAGGAAAAAAATTGCACAATTTGCAATTCCCTCATTAATTAGGAAGGGAAGAAAGAAGTCCAGAATTTGTCTGCATAAAACAGAAAGGAGCAATGAAGTAGCTACGTGTGAATGTAGTTAAACTGAAAATTAAAGTCATGGTTCTTATTTCTGTACATTGCACCCTTCAGATCCCAGCTTGGTAAAAAATAGATATACACATAGCTATATGGAGTTTATATTTCATTAAATATTTATATTTCATGCACACATGTGAACAGAGAGATGGAATATCCAGCAGGGCTCTGGTCCTAGTCAGCTGCTGAAGGGTCCTGCTGGGACCAGGGGACTGAGGGGACCCCACGAGCTGAGATGCTGAACAAGGGAACAGGCATGAGGGAACTCACATCAGCTGTGCCACAGAAAAGGTCAGGGAAGCACATGGGTGCACAGAGGGTGCTGGAAGAGGATGACCTCACCCTCCTCAGCAGTTTTTAGGGCTGGTGCATCATTAGCCAGGCCCCCAGCTGCCCTCCCTCCAAGGGACAAGAGGATCAAGTGTGTTTTTCTCTGCTGTTATACAAGACATGAGCTTGTGCACATCCTCTGATGTGATCCAGCCTCAAGGCTAGGGGGTCAACCTTCCAGGGCTTGTGTCAGCTCCCTCCCAGAGCTGAGGACCAGGACAGCCACGCTGCTGTCACCTCATTCAGGGACAGGAAAGAGACCTACTGAGACACACATGCAGCACCTGGGAAGACAACCCACATTCCAAACTGAGTGCATCTCCCAGAGAAGGTGGAGCTGTTCCCAAAATCAGGAGGGGTTTCACACTCAGCCCTCCAGCTTTTCCACATATTCCCCCATCCTCATGCTCTACTCTTCTCCTGCACCCAGCCCCATTTCCCTCTTGCATTTACACAAAGCCTGAAACTCCTTCCAAAGCAAACTCAGGTTTTACTTCAGCATCACCATGATCTGTGAGGGGGATCACAAGACCCCCTTCACCTCCCTTCTCTGCAGAAGCCCCCTTTGCCTTCACCTCTCCCTTTTCTGCTCCTCATCCCTCCCTATGTCAAACAAGGATGTTCCACACCCTTGCCAAGTGCTTTGGGAAGAGCCTGAAGGACACACGAGCAGTTCCTGCAGAACAGCTTAGTGCTGGCTGCTCCATCAGCTGCTCTCCTGACCAACATCCCACTGCTGCTGCTGCTGCCTGGCATCTACAGGATGTGGGAAGCCAAAAACCAGACAAGGAAGATGGGAGGAGAAATATCTACCTGTCCCCAGTTTCCCATCCCCAGGAACCCACAGAATTTGAGGACAGACACAGCTCCAGCCCTGCACAATTATTTCACAAAAGGGGGAGCAGGGGCTGAGTGGAAGTACCCCAAGAACACAAGAGCTCTCCCAGCTTTTGGAAGACATATGGCTCCTCTCCATACTTCAAGCAGTGACTCCTCCACGCTTCCAAATTACAGCTGCCTAAGCTGTTTCTGCAGATATTTCCTCTTTCTGTGCAATCATTTGGCTAATAAGATGAGCAGGTTGGGCTCATTTATTTTGGACACTGTTCGTGGGTCATTAGCAGAAAGGCTAATCATTGCATTGGCAGAAAATATCACTTCTGCTTCAGAGCTGGCTGAGCAGCGTGGGGAGGGGGAGAGAGCAGGAGTCTGACAGAGCTTTTAAATAAATAAATAAAATAATAACACAAACCCCAAGTTCCACTGCTGCAGAAGTGGAATTTTCCTCTGCTATTTCCCAAGGTGCCTGCTGTTAGGATGAAGGGACAGACTTGAGTGCCTGAGGCAGCTCTGCGGAGCTCTCGCTCCCTCTCCCACACACGTGCTGCCTCCAAGGCCCCGGGAAGGAGAAGGAGAGATGCTGGCCTGGCCCCCCTGAGCCACAGCAACACAGCAACACATCCTGGCCATGCTCAGCCCTTCGGGGAAGCATCATCATCATCCTCACCCATCCAAATCCAGGCAGGATGGGAGCCCCGTGGCAGGAGAGCCCTTTCTGGGATGGTTTGGGGTCAGCAGAGCAGATCAGTTGTGATGCCTGTGCTCTGCCTGCAGCACCTGAGCGCTAAAATCCACCCACAGAGACATTTAAAGAGCAATTTGCATTCAGTGTGAAGGCTGGAGTGCCTGGGGGGATGCAGAACCTCAGGGCATTTGCGGAGCTGAAGCCTGAATTTCCAGGAGACACAGCAAAGGTGAGCTCTTCCCGTTTCTCTCTTGAGAGGTGACAATAGAAGCAGAGACAAAGTTCTGAGACAGAGCAGTGCCAAAACAGCAGCACTGAGAGCAACGCTGCTCCCGAGGCTGTGCTGCTCCAAACCCACCTCTCCAAAGCCTTGGGAGAAGCTCTGCCCTGAGGATATTGTACCCAGGGACACTGAGCTGCTCCTGCTCCCATCTCACGGCAGCTGCTGCCTTCACCCACTGACCTGGCAAGGGCAGGAATGAAGTGCTGGAGGGGAACAGCTGGCCAGGGCACAGGCTGTCCCCTTCCCCAGCAGACACATGGCCAGCACGCCTCCTGCTCCCCTCCTGCAGCGTCTGCTGGCCCCAGATGTCCCTGCCATGTGTGCTGCCAACGGTGCCATGACCTTGGCTGCTCCCAGCAGCATCCTTGGGGCACAGGATGGGGCTCCCAGCTCCCATGGGAGGCTTTCAGCATTTGTCCATCAACTCTGTGCTTCCCCTGCTGCCCTCCATCCCCACAGCCAGGAGCCCCACCACACTTCCCAATGGGTTATACCAGGAGGGAGCTGGACAGGGGGGCAGCGGGGCAATGTTGGGAGGAGGGACACCAGGAATTTGTCCCTGGAGTGCTCCAGCTTGCCTTGAGTCACTCAAGAGGCTGATGTTTTTCCTGCTGTCCCCATGGAGCATTGTGCTGTGCTCTCCAGGCCAAGCCCCTCCAGCCCCACAGCAGAGCTGGCTGCTCCCAAGGGAGCCCCACAACAGACGGGGAGCCAGGGCTGGCTCTGGGGGGCTCTCCAGCTGGAGAAAGGGAAGAAGACGATTTGGGAGCTAATTTAGAGCTGCATTTCCTAAGTCTTTTCAGACACCGAGGCTATTGGCAGGCAGTGTTACAGCCCCTGCCAGCCTCAGCGGCTCCACAATGTCCTTCCCTTGGCAAGGGCAGCAGTGGGGAAAAAATAACACACAGAAAACAAGGGACATGTGATGGAGAGCTTGGCTGAAGGTTCCCTCCCCTACAGTGACCTGTGTGCCAAAGAGGAAGAGCATGGGGGGGAAAAAAAGTTTTAAAATGAAAGAGAAAAAACCCCCTGTTTGCTGTGTCCAGGCTGTGGGGATCGAGCTGTGGCAGGAGGTGAGAGGACATAACTTGGGGCCATTGCTGTGTTCAGTGGCCAGGACAAAGCCATCATCCTCCCCACATCCCCCAGCCAGCACAGGGACAGCGAGGCAGAAAGAGGAATTGTTGCACACCCTCCCTGCACCCCCACACTGCTGTAGGGAGTCTCCAAAAGCAGAACCTTGCACTCACCCCCAGCAATCCCACAGAGATAAATGCTGCTAACAGGATTTTTGAAACAGGGATTTTGCCTTAAAATGTCATGGCCCAACACAGGCAGGGTGGTGGGGAGCCTGTCTCCTCCCCAGCACATGCAGACCCCATGGAGGTGGCTCCTCTGCTGAAGAGGCTGTGCAGGAAGGAGAATCAGCACCCAGAAAACACCAAGGGTGAAAAACCTGCTGCTGGAGAATCACAGCATCTCAGGGAACGGCAGGATGAGTCCAATATTAATTAACTCTTTTTTCAAAGGAGAAGGGAAGGAAGGCGACAAATCAGAAGAGCATGGGGACAACCCCAGGCAGGAACAACCTGGTGGCAGCACTGACACACAGAGCTCCCTGTCAGGGTGACAGCTGAGCAAGGGGGGGTTCTCCTGAGCAGGGCTGTACAGCCCCCACCCAGCCACTGCAGCAGGACAGGTAATGGGACAAGACTCCAGCATGGAAGGGAGGGAGACTGGATGCCAGCAGAGACACCAACATCAGCAAAGGCATGGTCAGTGAAATGTGATCATTTTGGCAAAGGGACACACAGCACTTGACTGTCATTGACCCACTCGTTTTGCATCACATCAGCAGGCTGGGCACCAGCTACCTCTGCAGGCTCAGCTGTCCCTGCAACACCTGGCATGCTGGGACAGCCCTGGGGGCACAGCCTGCTCCCCTGCACCCCACCAGGCTGGGATATACAGGGATAGAGGCAGCCAGAACCAAAGCAGTCAGGATCCTGAGGCAGGAGCAGTTTGGTTGAAAAATCTCTGTGTCACTAAACCCTCCCTGCAGAGCACGCTGAGATGTTCATGTGAACCCCTCCCTCTCTGCCATGAGGGGACAGCAAGAACACAGCCCTGCTCAGCCCTCCCTTCCCAGCACACAGGGCAGAGAGGGCAGAAGAACCAGGTCACTGCACTTCTCTGGTTTGGCAAAGCTATTCCCCAGCTCCCAGCACTCAGCAGCAGCCACTGGAACAACACCTCGGACTCCTCCTGCTCCCCTCGGCCCCCAGACAGCCAGAGGAGGAGCTGGGCTCTGTGGCAGAGGCAGTTCAAGTGCTCTGAGAGGAAGAGGAGAATCTCAGCATTCACCCCAGCACAAGCCAGCAGTGTCCCAGGTGGATCTGGGAAAGGGTGGCCCCAAAGCAGTGCCAAGGATGCTTCGAGGCAAGGTCAAAGTAGGCTTCAAAGGGGAAGCTAAAATCTCTGAGTCCAACCAGCCTGACCAGTCCCAACATGCCCAGGCAACTGATTCTTGAGGTATTTGGTGCAAAACAAGACAAAGGAATTTCAAACAAACAAACAAACAAACAACAACAAAAAACCAAACCAGCCGGCTGTGGCACTACAGGGTCTGGGAGCTGCTGCAGGCAGTGACAGCACCAGCCCCTCCCTGCAGTTCATGTGAGGTGGGTAGAAAAGCTTTCATGGCAATTTACACCATTCCCAACCAGAGAGGGCACAGCCACATCCACATCTACAACTTCAGCCTAAGGCACAAGCCTTACCTGATAATCAAATCCTCACCACAGCCCAGAGACACCTCACAGCTTGTCTGCTGGGTGCTGCAGGCACAAGGAATCCTCAGCACTGATCCAGGCCCTACCTGCAGCTGCTGCCTCGTTCCTGTTTGTTTCCATGACTCACAGCAATCACTGCTTCTGTTTGCAGTTTGTACACAAGCCCCTTCCTTGCCTGCCCCTGCACCACGGGTGGCTGGCAGCCACCACTGCATCCTCACCCACCCTCCCAAAGCAGCACCCCAATATTCATCCCTCAGCACATCCCAGCTCGGTGAGGGGATGAAGGACCAATGCCCAAGGGGACAAAGATGTGTCTGAACACACCTGGGAGGGTGTGAGGGACAGTGCAAGAGCTACACACCCCAAATGCCCATCATGAGGAAGAGCAGCGGGAGAAGCAGCTGCCCTGAGCCATCCCGAGGTCCCAGACACCCCAAGGATGCAGAGTGGGATCAGATCCTTGGTACCCAGCCCAGCCTTCACCTGCCTGGCCAAGCTGCATCCCAGCACCTGAGCTGGGAGAGTTCAAATCATTCATTCCTGAGGTAGAAGAAGGCTGGCAGGATCCGTGCTGCCCTGAATAATGATGGATCTCCTGGAAATGCCAGGTGAAACCTGCAGCTTAATCACGGTGAGAGACTCCCTTTGGGGCACCTCCCAGCACCCTCCAGCCAGACATTCCCCCAGTACAACCTCCCACTCCCACACATGGGGCTGCCTGTCCCTTTACTGCTGCATTACCCAACCACCCCAACCTCGGCAGAATGATGCTCCAAAGCTGCCAAATAAGGTTCAACACTGGGGCTGCTGGCTGTTCCCCCAACAACTGCTGCTCCCACCAGGCTGTACCCTGAGCCTGAGTTTGGTGCAATGAGGAAAACCACAGCCAGGGCAGCAGGAGAGCTCAAGCTTGCCCGAGGAATGGCTGGGGAGGAGCTGGCACCCAGCTCCAGCTCTGGGAAGGGAAATGGAGATGCCTGACACTGCTAAAGCATCAGTGGCTTTGCTGCCATTCACCTGCAGGCAGGTTCCTCACCTTCCATCTGAATGAAATGTGGTCTCCTCTCCCCTGAGGAGCTAAAAGGAGGCAGCTAGAAAGGAAAAACACCAGTTTTTCTGTTAGATAAAGGGAAACACAAAGAAAAAAAAAATCCAAGCCTTGAAATGCAAGTGCACCCCAGCAGGGCTGGGGCTGATGTTCCCACTCAGTCCCTCTCCAGCCACTGCCATAAATCCAGCCTAGAAGCACCCACCTGAGCCAGTCAACCAGCTCCCTTCATAAACAGTTGTTTTCCTGCAGTCTTATATAATTGGATTTTAACAATAAGCACAATTCCAGTTTTTTTCCCTCTCCCTTTTTCCTTTGCTGCACACTGTGAGACTTCCTGACGAGGCTCCTGCTCGGAGCTGGCAGAGACCTTTGGAAAGCTGAAGCAGAGCTCCCATCCGTGGGGATGGAGGGGGAGGGAGGAGGTGGAGTGGGAGCAGTGACAGGTAAAAATAACCATCCTTGGCCTGATGTTGCTCCCAATTAAGCCGGTGGGAATTCTGCCCAACTTCCAAAGAGCAGCAAGACCCAGACACACACACACACACAAAACGCTGTGCTGTGCGAGCAGCCTAACGATGGGCAGAAAAAAATTATGGATAAATGAGCTTCTTCCTCCTATTTGCTGCTGGTGGGAGCCTGAGAATCCCCTGCCCTTGAGCCAGGCCCTGCAGAGGCTGCAAAGGTGATGATCACACCCACAGCACCACATCTCCCCTGCTCCAGGCACAGTTACTCCACACACAGCCTGGAAAGGTGTTGGTTTTTGGTTTTTTTTTTCTTTCCAGGAACGGTTTATCTGCTCAGACAGTTTCACATCAGCTGAAACTAAAGTGTAAGTGGTTTTTGGGGAGGATATAGGAAGTGTTGAAGAGTAGAAACATTTCATTCTGACACTTCCCTGAACAAAAAGCGCTCTGCCTTTTCACGGCGTCACAGTGCCTTGTGAAACCAAGTCCAATTTATTTTTAAATGGGGGAAAAAAAGGAAAGCCCAAACTGAGAGCAAATATATTTCTGGGGACAAATATGATATTGCATTTCATCCTGTCGTTAACACTTTACTCCCATCTTCGGGATTCGCCAATCAAATGAGAATTCAGCCTTTTGTGGTGCTGTAATGTAACATCTTTCACAGCCACCTTGAAGCTGCTCTGCATGAGGTTGAGCACAGTTCACCTTCACACGAGCCAGTGCCTGACACCAACAACATTTGAATGGATGTAAACATTTCCAACTCACATTCAAACACGAGTAACAACTGAGAGGAGCGAGAACTGCAGATAACATGAGGTTTGAAAGAAAAAATAATAATAAAAAAAGGCATTTTGCTGCTTGTCTGAAGAGCAGCCCAGCTTTTGAGCCCACAGTCATCCTCCTGGGGATGTGAGAGCTGGGTGAGGCTCCTCAGCCTGGGTCAGAGCCCATATTGTACAGAAAGATGGAATTATAATATTCCTGCTGGGACTAAAGAGGGTCAGGCACCTCCCAGCGAGGAGACAACACCCTCCACTCTGCCAGCATTCCCAGGTCTGCATCCCAGGAAAATATTCTCCACGTGAGGTACTACCTTGGAGCCAGGGGCCACCCACACCCAGCCATCACTGGAGAAGGCAGCAGCCACAGGAGTTTTCCTGGAATAACATTTCCTGACAATTTTAATGCCATATGTACTTTGGAGGCTGGCAGTTTAAAGCAATTAGATCCAGGCTGGGAGCTGCAAAGCGTTTCTGTGTTTACGTCAATGTTTCAAAGGTACCAATGCAGCACTCCCAGCACTTTAACACAGCATTAGCACGGGGCTCCCACGTGGAATTGCTCTCTCCAGGAGCCCAGCAGCTCAACCTGTGAGAGCCAACCTGTGGAGGAGAGGGATGGAAACCAGGAGCTGAGGCAGAGACATCCCAGCAAAGCCTGGATTTCCATCTGCTTGTCCCACACTGGGGAAAAAAAAAAAAAAAAAAAAAAAAAAAAAAAAAAAAAAAAAAAAAAAACCCCACCACCAAAAGGTCAGGCCACCAGCTACACCCTGCAGCGCTGTGGATGTGTTTCTCCCAGGCAGATGGTGGGAAGGGGAAGAGTGAGGAGGAGGAAGGAAGGGAACAAGTTCAAGACAAGCCTCTGAGAACAGCAAACTGATAAAAATACCCTCTCAGCAGCACAGAGGGACCCAGCTCGGGGGCGAAGGCAGGCACAGAGTGTCCCACCCTGTGCCACAAGCTCACACTGCTCTGATGCTCCTCACCCCACTCCCAAAACCTTCCCTCTGGAGTTTTTTCCTTCATCTCCTCACGACTTCAGCATCCCCCTTTCCAGCTCTCACACCCCCTGACAACACCGGCCACTTTCCCAACTGGAGTTTTTATGTTTTCCCTTCCATCCTCAATTCTCAGCACGTCGAGGCTGGGGAAATTTGCTCAGGCTGCAGATCCCTCCCACATCTTCGATGCCATCTGCAGAAAGCAAACCCCTTCCCAGTGCTTCCCATGGCTGCTTTTCCCCCCCAGTACCAACTTCAATTGTTCTGGGGATGAGATGAGAAGGTTTAAGTTTGCTGCTCAGTTCAGATGAACTGAGAGTATTTATTCAGCCTCCCTTTATCAGAGATGCAAATCAAATACTCCAGTTACATATTTTAACACAGTGGGGTGGAACAAGTCTGATAGAGAGGAAGCCATAAAGGGTCTAATGTATTCACAGGAGCTAAGGTGGAAAACTGAGAGAGATTGGTGAAAAATTATTAACATAACAGGTGCCATTGTCACAAAAGTGACAATGTGAAGACAAATCCCCCCCAAATGAATTCCCTAAATATCAGAGCACATCATTAACTACATTTAGTCCCTGTTTTATACCTGCTCTGCAAAGGAGAGTGCAGAGGAGGGGGGAGGTGGATGAAAGAGGCTCCTTCTCCCAGACAGCAAGAAGTTGGTTAATGGCACATTAAAATGGAAATGGAACCTGAAGCCAAAGTGTCCCATCCTGGGAAAGAGCCAGGATAGTGTCAGGGTGAGAGGAGTGGGGCTTTCTTCCAGCATGGACCAGCAACATCTCCCTCTGTACCAGTTCCAGTGCTCCTGCATGGCTGGTGGCTTCAGCTTCCAGCTGGGCTGAGCTCCAGCCCCCTGAGCACCTGCAGGCTCTCAGCCCCTGTGCCCTGAGCCAGCAGAGATCCCACCAGGCTCTCTGGCCACCCTGAAGAAGCTCAGGAAAGAACTGAGGGCCCCCTTCAGCAGTGAGAGGAATGACAGACTTGTCTTTACAAACAAGCACTGGGTCTGCTGGTAGATAAAAAACCAGCACTGAGAGATAAAAGAAACAATGGGAAGGGTTCCACTCATTGATGGATGGAAAAGAAGATATTTGCCTTTACCAACAAACTGTAGGTTTGCTGATCAATGAAATTGGATACTGAAAAGTGAAAGAAACAATGGGGAAAACCCATAAATTCCATAAGAATTAAAAATTAGAAGGGGGGTTATACATTAAAGGGAAATTTTAGGTATTGGGCACTCTGGGAAGTTTGTAACTCTCAAATACCTCAGCCTTGGGGAAAGAGAGAGGGAAATGAGGCCGGGAAATTGGGATAAAAAGGAGGCTGTGTCCTCCAAAAATTTGAGAGGCCCAAGGGGAAATGCCCCATGGCCTCTCCCTTTATTTGAATGAAGTAAAAGCACTCCTCTGTCTCCTTTTTAGACATAAAGCTCTGGCATTTGTGGATTAATTTTCCTAACAGCAGCATGGGCAGGATTGGTGACTGTGTGAGGATTGCTTGGTTTGCCATCAGCAGGGAGCCTGCAGCTCCCCTCCCCATCCCAAGGATTTGGGGATGCTCACTCCACCTCCACATCAGGGTGGGCAGCTCCTTCTCCTCTCACACAGGGACATGCTGAACCCAGGGGTTTTATAGCTTTTCTTTTAGGTTTTGGTTTTTTTAATAAAAACAGCTCATTGGAGATCAATTTACTTTTTAATACCTTTCAGATAAGAAAATCTGCAGCGGCAGCAATTCTCTCCCTATCTTAATTAATTTCTAAACACATCACAAGCTGGAAGTGCACGTTTGATGAATCTGGTTGACCTCCTGGTGCAGAAATGATGACACAGATGTTGTGCCTTCTTCACTACCTCATTACTCATGTCACACCAGGGTTTTTTTCTCCCATTGAGCTGGCTGACAGGAGCTCCAGTGCTGCCATCAGCAAGACAGGCTGCAAGGAGCCACAGGAAGGCTCGAGCAACGTTTTGCATCTCTGGAGAAGCCAGGTCCATTGGTGCTGCCAGCAGTCCCAGAACACAGCACCATGCAAGCACAAGGGAGGGAGACAACAGAATCTATTGGGAAATTCTGCACCTAGGGGGACAAAAAAACTGCTGGGTAGGAAAACGAGGCACCCCACAAAGAATGGCCAGTGTGAGGGAATGCTGGGGCTGAAGGAGCCCAGGTGGGGATGTGCCCAAAGCCCAGAGGATCTGAGGTGATCCCTCAGAGATCTGTTTGCTGGGGAAAGTGGGAATCAGCCCAGCTCTGAAAAGGGTTTCAGCCTCCTCTTCCCTCCATTCAAGCTGGGATAAGCCCAGCTGCACTGCAGTGATGTTATATCCACCTGTGGGAAGGAGAGCAATCATAGAATCATGGAATTGGGTTGGGTGGGACCTTAAAGTCCATCCAGTCCCAGACATATTCCACTGTTCCAGGCTGCTCCAAGCCCCATCCAGCCTGGCCTTGAACTCTTCCAGGGATCCAGGGGCAGCCACAGCTGCTCTGGGCACCCTGTGCCAGGGCCTGCCAACCCTCCCAGGGAAGGATTTCTTCCTAAAGGTGATCACAACTCCTAAAAACTTGCTTGCTCTTGGAGATTCCTTAAGGAACTGGAGAGCTGTCCCAGCCTGAGGCAGCCCCAAGGACACACCACAGGGTGCACTGGGGCACAGGATTCCTTCCCAGCTCCACTCCAGAGCAGGATGTGGAAGCAGAGGGAAGGGTTTAAGATCACGATTTAAACCCAGCTCAGAGGTTGATGGAGCACAGGACCAGCAGCTGATCATTAGGGCAACATCAGGATGTATGGGAACAAGAAGAAAAAAGGAAACTCCACAAATACAAGTTAAAGAAAATCCTCTGGGAGACCTCGAAGCCAGCAGATAACTTGTCTGCTGCCAGCACAGCCAGCAGAAAGTGGGCATTAAAAATAAAAAATAGTTTGTTGGGTTTTTTTTAAAGCAGCCTGATGAGGTCTGGTCGCCTTTTACTCCAGACACTTTAATGGCTCCTTGCAAGGTGATGGCACGAGATGCAACAAGGCTTTTCCTTATGATCACACTCCAAAAAACCCAGCTTATTTCTGCTGGAGCTGGAGCAGGGGCAGCACAGAGCACATTTCTAAACCTCCCAGCATGCAGGGATGGTCCTGGCTCTGGTATCTCACAAGGCTTTTAATGGCATCACTCACAACAGAGGAAATCCCATCCCTCCAGCAGCAGGATGGTACAGGACTTTGAATCCTCTTCCCAAACCTGCATCCCAACACTCACAGGGTGCAATGGCCCCTCTGGTGCCTGATCAAAGGGTCAATGCAGAGAGAAAACCTCTTTGTCCCACCCAGAACCATCCTGCACCCCTCACAGGCTGACAAACACCCCCCTCTTTGGCCCCAGGGCTGGATTTAGCACCACACAAAGCAATAATTAAACCGGGACACAAGGCGGTGGGGAACAACAACAAAAAGATAAATCTCTCTTATGTTTTGTTAAATTCAGCAATTTACAAGGCTGGAATAATTAGTGGTTTAAAATGTTTTGACACAAGCAGCCCCAATAATCATGATAAATCATATCAGGCATATGCCCAGATCCTTGAAGTGACAGATGACAAACAGAGCAGTGACAAGACACTCCATCACGCAGGGAATCATTGAGTTAATGGAAGAATTATTGCTTCTGAAACCCACTCCAGTCCCGTTGTGGGGAACATTCCAATTTATCAAAGCCAAATGAACATTAATTGCTGCAGCCTGGTAAGTTTTCGAGCTGCTGTGACCTTCATTGAATTTTAATCCAAAACAGATAAGATTTACTTCCACACAACAGGAAACAACACAATTAAACCCAAATGACAGCTGAGATTATGGTGAAAAAACACAACAGGCATAATGACAAAACTATTGATTCCTTTCTACTTGACACTGTGTTTAAAAAAAAAAGGGTAAATAAATAAAATCTTGCATTTGCATATTTGTTTTTCTTTTCCCTTTATCCCTTCTTTTCGTTTGAGAGACAAATTTCAGACGCTCAAGCCAAGAGGAAATGGGTGGCAGAGAGTAATGGAGACTGAATTCCCTTTAACTGCAGTAATTAATGTTATGTCTCATTGGGGAGAGATTAAGAAAAAACAGTTAGGAAAGGGGAAAAAAATAAAAATTAAGTATTATCTTGCTGTCAAAGATGCCCTTGAGCTCAGGAAGGGAGGTGTGAAGGGGATCCCAGTCAGTCAGGGCTTTGCAGGGGTAGATGGTGGCCACAGGGACACAGCCATGGACATCTTCTTGCTGCACTGGAAGGAAACCAATCCCAAACCAGAAAGGCACAGACTGACAGCCAGAATCACTGGAAGGAGGGGCGAAGCCAGGATTTGCACCTCCCTGGAGCCCCCATGCAGCACAGAGGGGGTCTTGGCTTTAGGGCAGAGCAGGAGCTCCCAGCCAGGCCATAAACAGCTACAGAAACCCAACCAGATCCTGCCTTGGAGATGTGTCACTGCCCAATAACTGTGCCAAGGGCTCTCTAAGAGAGGGATTAACCAGATTCCCCAGGCAAACCTTCCCCAGCTCCTGTAAATCACCTGGAGCATGAGGAGAGAGGTCAAAGCAAGTGTTAGAGGCACTTCAAGGAGATGAAGGAAGCACTTCCCCATGTCCCCTCCTGTCCCCTGGGGTTGGATGCTGGGCTGGTGATGGACAGGGCAGGCAGAGCCGGAATGCCCAGGCAGCACCAGGGTGGGCTGGAATTTTGGCCATAGCAGTGGTGGTGCTTTGGTTTCTAGAAAGCACACAAGAGACACTGGGCTTCATGGCAGGAAGAGGAAGGAAAAGTATTTGGGAAGCTGGGAAGGAGGACACAGGTTGTATCCTCAGGCAAAAGGGATTTGGACATGGAGGGTGTGGGGACAGGAGGGGGTCCCAGGGCCCCTGTGCCAAGCACAGCACAGCCAGCACAGCCCCCCATTGCTGGGGTAGGAGAGCTCAGGTCATGGGGGTCTCTGGGATGTGCTCCAGCTGGGGTCAAGAAGAGAAATAAAGGAGTGGGAAAGCAACCCAAGGATCTGGCTGAAATATTCCACCCAAGAAAAAAATAGCTGTGCCCATTTTATTTCCACTACAGAATGCCATGAGGCCTCAAGGAAGAAAAATAATAATAATGAAAAAAAAAAAAAAACAATAACAAACCAACAAAACAGAATTGTCTTTGCTCCAAACTTGGCTTGGGTTCACTCCAAAAGTTAATGAACCTTCTGAAAAATCTGGGCAAAGTTTCAAGCTTTTGCTGCAGTTCTGACCCAGGAAAGGGATCTGCAGGGCTCCTGCCTCCACAGGGACACAGCACAGACCCCAGCCCAGATCCATGTCCATGACCTCAGGTCCTGCTCAGGGAATTGTCAGGATTTATAAAAACTGTGGAATTACAGCTGGCTGTGTGTGGCAGGAACAACTCCTGCTCTCCTGTCCTCCTGTTGCTTTTGCAGAAGGGAAGAGAGGAGCAGGGCAGGGATTAACTCTCACAGCAAAGCCATGGCTGCTCCCAGGCCATTGGCAAAGCACATCTTCCCTGGCTAACCTGGGATTAGAGGCCAAAGCCATTCCTGGGACATTCCTGTGACATTCCTGTGACATTCCTGTGACATGCCTGTGACATGCCCAGCAATGCTGTCAGCTCCATCCCCCAGCACCACTGCTCCCACATTTTGAGCTGCAGCAAAGGAAGGCTCTGGCCAGGAGCTTCTCAAAGGAACTTTCCAAGAATCCAATCATTACAATCATCTGCTGTATTTTAGAGATCATCTTCATCAAGGGTTGAAGGACCAGGACTGAATCTCTCCCTACTACAGAAAATCTGCATTTCAAGCAGGAATCACCAGGCTGCAGAGAAAGTGTCACCCCACAGACACAGGGCAATTCTCTAGGGCTCAGGTTTGCCAAACAATCCCATACTCAAACCTCCTGCCAGGGATGGAGCTTTGCCCACCCACACATGTTGTGCCGTTTTCTTTCTTTGTCCTGTCTCTCACTTTTATTTTCAGCCCCATTTTCCAAGCATGCAGTTCTAACCCTTTCCCCTCTCCAACACTCCATCCCATTGACAGTTTCAGCAGAACATAAAACCATTCCCCATTCATCTCAGTAAGATGCAGCCCCCAGCTCCTTTCCCTTCTGCCATCCTGCATCTTATCTTGCCCAACAGCCTTAAGGAAAAGCCTCTCTCCCCTCTCACATGCATTCAGTGCCAGATCTAAAGCCCTGCTGATGACATACTCAAAAAAACCAACCAGATTTAAGTTGTAAAAGCCAAGAGGCTGCTTGCTCAAATAAAAAGAAAAAAAATAAATAAAGGATTTGTGCAGCTAATGTCTCTGTTCCTCCTTCCAAAACTAAGGACAGAAGCTGTGAAGATGACCCAAGTTGTAAGAGATGAACAGATTCACCTTTTGCAGAGGGTTGCTGTGGTGGGATCACCAGTTCCACAAAGAACTTGCTTTGGCAAATGAATGGCATGCATACACACTGGATATACCAACTTAAATTATTTTTTTTCTGTATCTTATCCCAGTGGGATTGAAGGGACAATGCACTGAGTCCCATTTTACAGATGGAGCTGTAAAACACGGAGGAACCATGGAGCAGATCCAAACATGTAGGCAACCACCTCATGAAATACTGAAACTTTAAAAGGCAACACAGCACATAAACAGTGCATTATTAAAAGGTCACAAACACCCCAGATGGAGACATTCAAAGCACTGGATCAACTTTTTACTTTTAGGTCAGACTTGTCCTTTACAAGAAATGCTGCAGCCCTTACTCAATTCAAAGATAAACTTCAGCATTTCAGAATGAAATGGCCAAGTCCAAAATCTTGCCAAACACAAAGACCAAGCAGAAATACTCCACTGGCATCTCACCAGACAAGAGGAACTACAAGGATCCTTGTTACCCTCCCAACAGCTTCTTCCCCACACCCTTTTGCTTTACTTTATTTCATCTTCTCAGAAGATCAAGCACTCTATTTTTTTGTTTTGTTTTGTTTTGTTTTTCCTTGCCCATTCAAACACATCACTCCCTTTCTGGACACCCAACCAGGAAGGGACACAAACACCTGCAAGGCAGACTCACCACCCTGCTCCTCATCCCCCTCCTCCAAGGGGGTTCCTTCACCCCCTCCTTCAAGGGCATTTCCTCCTCCAAAATCTTGCCTTTGCACAATGCCCAAACACAAAGACCAAGCAGAAATACTCCACTGGCATCTCACCAGACAAGAGGAACTACAAGGATCCTTGTTACCCTCCCTTCTTCCCCTTTTGTTTTATTTTCTCAGAAGACCAAGCACTTTATTTATTTTTTTTTTTTTTCCTTGCCCATTCAAACACATGTCTCCCTTTCTGGAGATCCAACCAGGAAGGGACACAAACACCTGCAAGGCAGACTCACCACCCTGCTGCTCACCCCCTCCTCCAAGGGGGTCCCTCTACCCCCTCTGACACCGTCAGCAGCTGGGACTCACCATGACTGAGATGTGCAGGATGTGCATCTGCTCCTCCACGATCTCCGAGGGCTCCTGCAGGCTGGGAGGGGTGGCCCTGGAGAGCTGCTCAGCGCTGCTCATGGACACGTGGAAGTACAGGGTGCCATTCTCCAGCCACTGCTGCTTCCAGTGCACCAGCGAAATGTCCGACACCGTCCCCGACATCTCTGCAGGGACACAACACACAGCTGAGGGTCAGCTTTCTCCACAGTGCCCAAAGGTGTTTTTCTAAGTGATGAAGGGAATTGGGACTTTGGAGTCCTGCCCCCAGAACTGCTTCTATTGAATTTTAGCCTCTGCCTGTTCCTTCACCTATATATGAACAGAAATGTTTAGCTTCCTTAATAAAAAGCAAGGGGCTACAGAGTGTCTTGGGATTTTTAGAATAGGAAGGCAAGAACAGTAAATCACAGGATGCCCTAAACCTCCTGTGGCTTTCCCAGGAATCAGGCTGGAAGAAGCTCCCAGGGAGCTGCAGCCAAGCCCAAGGGTGTTTCATGGCTCAGGGAGGCCACACTGTGCCAGACAAGGCAGGGTGCAGACACCAGGACACGCTTTGCTGGCATTTCCAATGGAAACCTTCTTCCAGCTGTGAGGCAGCAGCACAGCTGTATTTAATAGGGCCACTCTCAGCACAGACTGTGAGCTCCAGCAACAAGGGAAAATATCTGTTGACATTAGAGCTGCATCTGTCAGTCACCTTCTGCAGCTTCTGTTGGTTTCACATCCCTCCCAATCCTGATTTACAGCACCCTGAGAGCCAGGATTACAGCACACACCACTAGCTCTCCCTGACCTGAGGCACTGCACTGAATAGGGGGTTTGGAGAACCCAAAGGGCATCCCCAGACCTCCAGACCCTGTGAAGGCAGCAGCTCCCAGCCTCAGCTGCAGCTCCTGAGTGGGCCAGGAGCACTGAGAGCTCCACAGCTGCCCAGCACGTTGCACATGGATCTCTGCAGAGAATGGGTTTGGCAGTTTGGCAGCTGAATAAAAAAAAAAAAAAAA
>VWYP01013112.1:687340-733885 GCA_013400435.1 Pycnonotus jocosus
CTCTGATCATCTCCTTTCAAAGCCCCTGTCTGTGAGAACACAAGGCTGCACCTTCAGGGCATTTTGGGGGTGGCTCTGGTGCTGTGAGGGTCTGCATGGACACAGAATCATGGAATGGTTTGAGTTACAAAATCTCCCTGAGACCATCGAGTCCAGTCATTAACCCAACAGTGCCAAATCCAAGGCATGGTGCTGGATGGAGGAGGGCTAGAGACAGCCTGCTCCTGGGGTGGTTCAAGGGGGATCCCAGTGGCACCAAGAGCAGGCTGGAGCACTCTCTGCACCTCATTGCCAGCAGCATCACATGTCTGACCTCAGACAGGCACAGTGGGATTTGCAGTGAAATGGGTTTGGCTGTTTTCAGGCTCTGCTGGAAGGAGAAGAACAAGCAGCCAGGTTCAGGCACGCTCCTGGGACCAGCCACTGCAAAGACACAAAGATGTGAGAGGAACTGAGCTGCCACCAAAGGGTTTGTGACAACCAGAGCAATGGGACTGAAGGGGAGGGCAGAGAAACACAAAAAACAAGGAAACTTCCTCGGTTTGGATGGAGAGCTTGCAGACTGCATCATCCAGGAGATGAGCTGGGGTGAGCAGGATGGACAGAGCCAGCCCCTTCCAGAGCACAGCCCCTGGAAACACTCCAGACAACCAGAGGGTTGGGCTGCTCCAACTCAGCTCTCTTGGTCTTGGCTCTGGAGCCTTCTGAGCCATCCCCACATCCCTCTGGCCCTTCTAATCCCAGGCTTTACGGTCCCTGAACACATCAGGGAGCAGATATTGATTTGCCTGTGCTGCCCACAGATCTCAGTCTGATTCCAAAAACCCCAGAGAAGCTGAGCACACTGCGTGCTCCTGCAGCTGCTTTGATTGCAGTTCAGGCTCCAGCACATTACCCTTATTTATAATGCCAGGGCTTCCGTGTGGTGCCTCAGGCACTCTGAAATTATTACAGGGCCCTTTGACTTTCAATTCCCTTCCATTCAATTCAGCTTTTACCTGTGGGCAGAGGCTCCCCCTGGCCAGCAGAGGCAGACAATGCTGGAATGTGATCTGCAGGAACTGCTGGCACATGGACGAGCCATCTCCCTTGGACAGAGCAGCACCAGGCATGGGAGAGCAAAGGGGAGAGAGCTCCTGAGTGAGGCTTTATCAGAGAGAGGAGACACCCGGGCTTGGAGCAGCACCAGGTGTGCTCAGCTTTTCACACCCTCAGTGGTGTGACTGGGCACTGGAATTGTCTGCCCAAGGAGGTGCTGGGGCCACCATCCCTGGACGTGGCACTCAGTGCCATGGTTTAGTTGATGAGGAGGTGTGAGGTCATAGGTTTGATTTGATGTTATCAAAGGTCTTTTCCAACTTGGTTCATTCTGGGATTCTGTGATGCTGCCACGAGGGAAAAGCAGGTGAAGGAATGTGACTTGAAGCATCAGAGCTCCTCTTTCATGCATTCTGCAGAGGTGATGGGCAAGGTACCAGAGATATGGGTTTGAAGGAGGTGTCTTGATGCACGGATTTTGCTCTCCTTCCCTCCCTCCTTCCCCAGTCCCCACCCCTCTGTTAAGGCACAGGAGTTTTCTTTGGGGTTTTAGTAAAAAGCTCAAGCTTTGCCACTTCTCTGGAGCCTCCTGGCCCAATCAAGAGAAGTGCAGGGTTTGCTTTTGAAGCAGCACCCGAAGGCACAAGGAAGAGGAAAGAGCCAACCCTTTCCTCAAGTCACAGGAGAAAGAGCTGCTGGTGCATGAATGCTGCTGTTGTGGCAGAGCATGGGGAAAGCTGGGACTGTCCTCTGTTCCCAGTTACTCCAGATCCTCAAACCCAGCAACAGACAGACCTGATCAATGGGGAGAAAAAAGTCTACCTAAAAGGCACAAGCATCATTTTGTGATAGTTCCACTATCAATCCCTGTTAAAGAAATCTGTGCCTTTGATTGTGAAGCTTTTCTGAAGGTAACAGGCACACAGCACTGGCCCGGCTCTGTGCTCAGGGTGCATTAAGTGGGACAGGCTTTCCTGCAGACTGTGGGGGTTTCCTGGCTCAGAAAATGCAGTGGTGGGCAGGGAATGAGTAAATCTGCTGCCTCAGCACAGGCAATGCTGCCCAGCCCTGAGCCCTGCATGGACCTGCCCTGCCCCACTGCAGGTGCCACACAGGACACCTCTCTGCCACTGCCCCAGCCCTGTGTGGGACTCCAGCCTGTCTGAAAACCCAGCCTGGCTCTTGCAGGACCTACAAGCCTTAGAGGGACTATTCCCACCACACATCCAGAGGAATGGCCTTTGGAAGCCTTCACAAGGCACCAGGAAAAGGAAAAAAAAACATATTTAATCCCCTGGTAGAGCTCAGCCATCTCACAGTGCCTCTGTGGTGACAGCAGAGCTTTGCTTGGAGCCTGAACGGACCTGAAGTGACCAAGGACACAACCATGGGCTGCTGCCTCTTATAACCACAAACTGGGATCTTCACTGCAGCTGAGGGACCACAGGGCACAGAGAGGGCACAGGGAGGGCAAAGAGAGGGCACAGGGAAGGGGCACAGAGAGGGCACAGGGAGGGCACAGGGAGGGCACAGAGAGGGCACAGAGAAGGTACAGGGAGGGCACAGTGAAGGGACAAAAGGAGAGCACAGGGAGGGCATAGGG
Source organism: Pycnonotus jocosus (assembly GCA_013400435.1). Taxonomy (NCBI): domain Eukaryota; kingdom Metazoa; phylum Chordata; class Aves; order Passeriformes; family Pycnonotidae; genus Pycnonotus; species Pycnonotus jocosus. Next base: position 689,982 of record VWYP01013112.1, read on the forward strand.
AGAGCACAAGGAGGGCACAGAGAAGGTACAGGGAGGGCACAGAGAAGGGACACAAGGAGAGCAGAGGGAGGGCACAGGGACAGCACAGAGAGGGCACAAGGAGGGCACAGGGAAGGGGCACAGAGAGGGCAAAGGGAAGGACGTAGGGAAGGGACACAGGGATGGCACACGGAGAGCACAGAGAAGGCACAGAGAAGGTACAGGGAGGGCACAGGAAGGACGTTGTACATCACCTGCAGTGCCAGCACACAGTGCCCAGGTGCACAGGAAATGCTGGCACATGGAAACAGGGCCAGGTGGGTTCTGCCAATATCATAACCCAGATCCCACAGAAGGAGAGGGAGGGAGCCCAGGCAGCCCCCATCTACCTGATTGCTCCTGCTTCCTTTTCTGGCACCAGTAGGGCTGGGGATGCCTTTTCCCGGGACAGTCTTAACACAGTCACCATGGCAGCCCTGGGTGCCAGGATGGCACTAGCTAAGGGAAAACGTTTGGAAAGCCACCCCTATGGCCTCTTCCTTGTGCAGCTAACAGCAGCAACAGCAATTTTCCCTTTGTCTGTGAGTTTCTGCAGGAGCTGGGAGCAGGGCAAGGGCAGCCTGGCACAGCAGGGTGGGCAGCAGGGCAGAGCAGGACTGACACAAAGGGACAGGGAGGGAACGTTCTTGTCTTCCCTGTGAGCTGTGACAGGAGCAGAAGGGCACCATGACCTCTTCAGGTGATTTGAAGAGTGAGGCAAGCTCCAGGACAAAGCAGAGAGGTGCATTTGCTTTACAGCTGCCACGGAGCAAGCGCCAGCCTCGAGGGGTGAGCACGGCTCCGAGCTCCATTAGAACCAGCCAAGAGCTTTATAAGTGCTTTGCATTTTTAAACCTCTCTTTGGGAAACAGACCTCTTAAAATGATAAGGCAGTTTGATAGTTCAGGGCTCTGCTCAGACTGTGAAATAATTTTTCTACAATGGCTCCTCCACGGACCTGCCCTCCCAAAGGGGAGGTGGAACAGGCAGAGGAGGAGAAAACAGGAGAGAGGAGGTCTGGTCATCTACAAACACTAAGACAGTTCCACCTGCTGAGAGATTGATGTCCTCTCCCAAGGTGAAGGAGCTGGTTGGGTATCTTCAGGGGAGAAAAAAAAGCAGCTAGTGGATTACTTGGGATCTTCTGCCTCTGTGTCACCTGGAGCACCAGGTGGGTGCATCAAAAGCCAAACAGCCTGAAAATTCTGGGTATGGCCTTGCCCAAAAAGGCAAAAATATCAGCGACCAGGAATGGCCAGTTGCTGCTGCCCCTCCACCTGGATTGTGATGGGGCTCCTTCACTCACAGAGCCTTCTCTGCTGTCAAGGCAGACACCCACAGTGGTTGCCAAAGGGTTAAGAATCTTATCTCATCCCCGGGAGAGGCTTTTGAGTGCTCACTCCCTGAAAAGCCCCCAGAGCCTGCCAGGTATCCAAGGCACCACTCAAGTGCCCAGGTTTTGTCTGGGCTACTCAACAAACCCCAAATCCAGCTCTTACTTACAGAAATGAGTTCTTGCAACCTCACAGAAAAATCATTTCTCTCTAAGACTGACACTTCAACCCAGGAGCAACCTTGCACATTTATCTGCCCCAGCACCCAGTGAGGTTCCCAGCACACTGTGACAGGGATGCTCCAGAGTGTCCCAGAGTGTCCCAGCCCATCACATTGTGACAGGGATGTCCCAGAGTGTCCCAGAGTGTCCCAGCCCAGGACACTGTGACAGGCATGCCCCAGGGTGTCCCCAGCCAAGGACACTGTGACAGGGATGCCTCAGAGTGCCCCAGAGTGTCTCAGCCCAGCACACTGTGACAGCGATGCCCCAGGGTGTCCCAGAGTGTCCCAGAGTGTCCCAGGGTGTCCCAGCCCAGCACACTGTGACAGGGATACCCCAGAGTGCCCCAGAGTGTCCCAGCCCAGCACACTGTGACATCCTCCTGCTGGCCAAGCACCACCAGAGCTGTGCAGGAAAGAAGGGCTATGGGAGAGCACACTGCTGCTCCCAAAGATGCCATCCCAGGGTGCCAGACCCCCCTGAGCAGGACAAACCACCTGGGCAGCCTCAGCCCTGCAGCCAAGGGCTGCCCTTGGAGGCTGCAAACCCTCCGGCTGCCAGAAGCAAAAAGGTTTACAGAAATTAGCTGTGAAAATTCTCACCTCTGTCTGGACTGACTCCCACTGCAGTGAACTGGACTCAAAGCAGCTGATGTAAGAGCACAGTAAAATCGCTGCAGGGCTCAGAAAGTGGCATGGTTAAGATGAGGAGATGTTAAAATCCAAAATAATAAAAGCAACCGAATTTATTAAGGCTTCTCAGAGCCTGGGAGCAAAATAATTTTCACCATTTAAAAGTGGGTAAGACGTCAGAGAAGCTGAGCAATCTGTCAGAGACTGGAAGCAACAAAGTGGCAGAGACCAAAGCCTGCAGCAGCCACCACACACAGACACCACCCGGCCACCCCATTCCAGCCTTTTTCCTGCAGCTTCCCACCTCCTTCCCCAGCAGGAAAGGCTAATCCATGTCATTATCTGGTTCCCCCACCATTAGATCCAACAGCAGCATGGTCTCGTTTGCTGTCCTAACAAGAACCTCAGTGAAAGCTGTGCAGGAGCTGCCCGTAAAGAGACACCCACACCGAGACAGACAGAAGATGCATGGAGCACTTCTCCCCTTGATCTGCATACACAAAGGTCATGGGAAAGTGGCAGAGGGGGATGAATCCTGCAGCCTCATTAGAGGGAAAGAAACTGTTTCTGCAAATAATTGATTTCTAAATTTATCCCCTAATTAAATAGGTTCCCTGGACGAATCTGCATGCAAGATGCAAGGTGATGATTTAGTGCCTGGCTTCCTCCCTGAACGCACCTACACATGTTTGCAAATTGTGTCTCTGCCAGGCTCAAAGGAAGGGTGATCATCTCCCCACACCAGTGCTCCTGGTGACACCCAGAGCCTGGGCACACCCAGCCAGCTCCCTCTGTGCCAGCTTCATCAGAATCACACCAGGGAGAAGGATGTTTGTCACCTGTCACCAGCCCCCATACTCCAGAGCAGGGCACCCATTCCTGCCCACACCCTGCCCCACTGGGGGGTCAGCCAGAGGGGGTTTTTGGGCAGCAGGAGCTGTAAAACTACAGCAGGACTGGAAATGCTCTGCCCAACCTCGGCACGTAGCGCGGCAAGAACGAGAAACATTATCTCCAAACCACGCTCCTGCTCCCTACATCCATTCCACGGCTGTTCCTGTCTAGTCGCTTTGACTTTTTCCTACAGACACCATCAGCTAATAAAACCTCCAGAGACGGATCCTGGGATAAAACCAGGCTACAAGCTCTGCAAAAATTAAGCACATTTATCACTCTTGCACGGAGAGAGCTCCTTTTGGAAAGCAGAGAGCCCTGGTTCTCTCAGACAAGAATCAAAGGGCTTGGGATGAGGAAATTCCATGTTAGCTTGAAAAGACGGTGGTGGTAAATGTCCCTGCTGTGACAGAACCCTGGTAATTAACTCTTGCTGTCCCGGATGGTGAGCAGAGCCCACAGCCTGTCCATCCACTGCCTTTCCATCTTTGCTGGATCAAAGCTCTCCCTTCCCAAAAAGAGAGGCACTTGCCTGCATTTACACACTGTCCTCTCCCTGGAAGCAGCAGCAGCAACACCTTTCACCCCCTCCTCTTTCCTCCCTGCCAGCTTTCCACCCCACAAGCTCATTTGTGCACTGGGTGTGCAGGTCCAGCCTCCTTCAGCCCTTTGGTGCTGAGTTTTCAGGATCTGCAGATGTAGATTGTCCCCCTTGATGTCCCACACGCTGGGGTTCCTGCTCCTGGCATGAGAGGCTCACAAGGATTTAACCACAGGCTTAGATTTAGACTAAATATTAGGAATTCTTTGTTGTGAGGGTGATGAGGCCCTGGCATAGGATGCACAGAGCAGCTGTGGCTGCCCCGGGATCCCTGGAAGTGTCCAAGGCCAGGCTGAACAGGACTTGGATCACCCTGGGACAGTGGAAGGTGTCCCTGCCATGGCAGGGGATGGCACTGGATGGGCATTAAGGTCCTTTCCAAAACAAAGCATTCTGTAATTCTGTGATTCTGTAAGTGCAGCCTAGAGATGCTGTACAGTGCTGTACAGTGTACAGTGCCCATCCCTGTCACACTGAGCAGATGTGGTTTTCTCCCCCCACCTCTCCTGAAAAAGTCTTCAAAACTGGAGCATCTCGTGGCATTTTGGATTTTTCAACACTTCTGGATGAAAACTACCTTGTTAAGTGAGTTCTCCATCAAAAAATCACTACCACAGATGGAGCTCGAGCCCTAACCTACTTCTGCACTCAAAAATAAAAAGCCATTAGGTGGCTAAATACTTTAGGAACTGTGTCCCTTCATCTCCCTGCTGTGGTTTTCCGTCTGTAGCAGAGCATCCTCCTTTATAAATTGCCTCCGAGAGCCTCTGATCTTGTCTAAAAGAAAACAATATTATTCACAGGATGGGAAAGAGATGGAAGAGAGCTAATTAGTCCTCATACAGAGGAGTTTGCAAGATACAACATTTAAATGAAGCCTGATTTTCAGACGGTGGTGCTAAAGTCTCCATGTTACGTCACTACCATTTTCTTCCAGAGGTGCTTTTTGTGCTCACCTTGAGCAGTTTTAAAGGCAAAAAAAACTTTCTTTAGGTACCACAGCAAATTCATAATCCAGCTCTCCAGCACTTTCCAACCTGAGCAAGTTAAAACCCTGCTAAAAGCAGAGTCCTTGAGGCTCTGTTCCCCAAGGATGTGTGCACATAAAGCAAGGAAAATGTGTGGTTATTAGAGTTTAGCTTTATTGTTTCCAAAAAACACACTGAAGATTGTGTTTATGATTCGGGAGAAAATAAAAGCCTCTCTCCAATTGTTAAAATAGAGAACATGAGATACCCCAGTGACTTCTAAACAATCAAACAGCACAGCACCCTCTACTTGGATTCCAGAAAAGTCTGTACAAGAGTGACAATGAGCCTGGGTAGGGACAGGAGATAAGCCCACACCTCACCTTAGAGCCAAAGGAAGCAGAATTAGCTTACACAGTCATGAGGATAAGTTAAATGGAAGACAAGAAAACAGTTCAAAACTCTTTGTAAAATTCCTTAAGAGCCAGTTTTGTTGGTTTTCAGAAACATCCTGGTTTCTGAATGATCAAATCCCCTTTGAAAGCTAGACTTGAGCAAGAAAATCATTTAGACACACTCAAAACCAAACAAAAAAAAGTAAAATCTTAGCTGGAGCTTTCTCTCCGGCCCTTGCACAGGTCTCTTGCAAAGCCTTCCCCTCCCAGCACGATGTTCACACCTTCAGAGGGCTTTTCCCACATCCCTACCATGCTGAAGGTCTGCAAGGAGGGGTTTGTATCCATCCCTGCATCCATCAAACAGCATTGCCCAAAAAACCCAACAGCCTTCACCACTTCTGCCCCACCGCCTTCAGCCTGGAGGAAGGGCAACCCACAGGTGTTTTTTTTATCCCACTCCTTTAACTATTACCAAGACTCTGTGAGGTTATGAATTATTGAATGGAGCTGTCTCTGCAGTTTAGGATGATGATGATGATGATGATGGAAGGGAAATGTGGCTGCAGAGGGGCCATGGGAGCAGGGCACGGAGCCAAGGGCCACATCCAAGGGGATCCTTACCCAGCTACTCAGTGTCTCTGCCCATCCATCAGAGCCTGACACCTGCCTGGCACAGCAGGAATCAAATTCATCTTGGAGGAAGCCAAGGGAAACACACCTTCCACAGGGAAGGGAGGGAAACTCTTCACACCCTGCCCATAACCCTGCACCCCACTTGAACACCCAGCACCTGAGACCCTCCTGGCCATGCCTGGTGGATAACCTGGACTGGCTGACCTGGCAGAATCAGGTCAGCACAAGGAGCTGGAGTTTCAGCACAAGGAAACAGACTGGGGGTAGGGATGGAAAGCACCCGTGAGGAGAGAGATCCTGAGAAGGTGGTGACAGAATCCAGCCCCCAGACAATTTCACAGACACTTTCTGGAAGGTATTACTGGCAGCTCTAAACAACCTGTTAGCATGAGCCTCTGGGGCTTGCAATAAAAACCAAGATGTATTTTTCTTAAGTTACATAGATGTCTGAAAATTAAAGGAACAGCCTGAAGAAATGTGTCAGTTCCACCCATCCCTTTGCAGACATTTACTCACAAACTCCTCAGAGAGATGGGGCAGGGAAGCCACAGCAAACCACATCCTGCTCCCAAATCCACCTTGCTGCTTAATGGCTGATTCCAAGAAATGAGTAAGAACACTGAACTGAGTCTTAAACAATTTCAAAGAAACACCAAATCCAACGCACACAGCCAGATCTTCCAGTCTAGGCAGCACTGAACACTACAGTGTTCAAAGTAGCTCGACAGTTTCTGTGCATCCTGCTCCAGAAACATGTCCCAGAATGGATCAGAGTGGAGGAATTTCCAGGGTCACACTTTACCCTCTCTCATAAATTTCTTCCGTGGGCCTCCTTCTGGAAAAGGGCATAACCAAAATAAACATGCTGCCCCAGAGTGAGTTTTATCAGCTGAACTCTACTTGGAAAAATCAACTTTTCCTGCAAGAGATTCACCACTATGGCCAACATTGACCACCACATCACACACTATACTGCTACCTGCACTCAGGGTTAAGATCCTCATTTAAACCCCAGAAATTAAAAGCACCATGTCTCCCGAGGTCCACAGCAGAGCTCTGCTGGTTCCAATCCTGCCCTTCACCTCCCCAGGATCCCCAGCTCATCCCCTGCCTGTGATGGCCATCGATCTGATCCCTGCTTGGCTCACAAATCCTGCCTGCTCGCTTTTTTTCTCATTCTGGACATTAAGGGAAGGAAATCTCTGGATCTATTTGAAATGAATTATACTGCAGTAATTGCAGCTCCTATAGGGCAGTATTAGGTCAAACTGCCCTTTTTTGCTGTGTCTCAAGCACTGGAGATGATGAATGGGCTCATTTTCCGCAGAGCTGGATGCTCGCAGCTCCAGGTGAAGCCCATGCTAACCACAAATGCTCATTGCTCCAGTACCACAGCTCCTGCCAAGCACTTCCTTTAATAAAACATCCAAACTCACACTGAACAAACACAATTCTGGCACACATTCCTTGCCATTTGTTGCCATTGTCCCAGGGGCCCTCAGCACACGGTGCCATCCCCACTGCTGTCCTCTCCAGGCTGCACTTGGCTGCTTAAGAAATCTGTGCCACTCTCACCCCAGAAGGACCTTTTCAGCCCAAAACACATTCTCCCTCCCATTCTAACCCTGTGTTAATTATTAAGATAGGGTGGGATTGCAGAGATTAATTACCACAGTAAAGTTACTCTCCTGAAGGCTGATAAGGGAAATAATTAGGATGGACAAGCATGGATTACAGAGCCCTAAATCTCTCTCTCTCTTGTCAAGATAATTCTACTACCCAAGCTCAGGGATGACAAGAGAGTCCATCAGCAAACAGGAAGCAGTGGTGGAGACCAAACAATGGGCTGGACTTTTCCACAGAGCACAGACCCTTCCTGCTGCAGCACAAGGGGGACTCTTCTCCAGCACCTTCAGACTGGGACAAGCCTCCAACAGGCAACTCCAAGCACCTCAGAACAGACAGCCTGGGAAAAGACACAGAGCCTGGGAAATTCCAGGAGGATCAGCCCCAAGTGTATCTTCCAGTCACCTTCCATCCCATGCTCAGCAGCTGGTTTGTCCCCATGGAAGGTGGCTCACAGGTGAGGCACAGCTGTGGCAGCTCAGGGGATGTGCTCTGAAGCATGTGGGAGGCACAGGGTTGGAATGAGATGATCCTTAAGGTCCCTTCCAAGCCAAGCCATCCTCTGATTCCATGCTCTCTATGAGATGCATCCTACAGGACCTTGCATGAGGCATTTTATGCCTCCCCAGAGCACAGACACCCACAGGACACGTCCCTGTGCTCTGCTCAGACTCTGCAGCTCTCAGTGTTTGTGCAGAACACAGAAGTGAGAGTCGAGCTCGGGCAGAGCTGCCAGCACCCCCGAAATGAATCTTCATCCAGACAGCAGAGCTGAGCACGAGCTAACTCACCCCAGCTCCCAGGCAGCTCCCAGCCCACCCAGCTCCTGCTCTCCCCCAGCTCCCAGGGTCACATTCCTGGGCACATCTCACATGCATTCCTCATGCATACACACAGATTATTCTCCTCTAACAGTTTCAGGCATCCTGCGCTGGAGCATTTATAACTAATACATATTCTAATGTTCCTGTTCACCTGAGACACTCGAAACTTTCCTGGCTCATTTGTCAAGTTTATTTATTTCCTTTTTTTTTTTCTTTTTTTTTTTTTTCTTTAAATACCTTCTTCCCCTCAGGCCAGTCAAATAAGTCCAGTTAATTTTCATTTCCACGGACATGGAAAGTCATCTCAAGGTCATTTTTGGGTTATTTTACAGTTTCAGATCTGGAGGGTTTTGCAGGATTTGCAATTGAGGCTTCTGATTATCTGCTGCATATTGAAATGAAAAGGAACCAGCTGAGGAAAGACAGTGATGAAGCACCCCATTGACACCCAGGTAATTAAGGAGAAACAAACATGCTTGTTGGCTGAAACAAGGGAAAAAATGATGCAAACCACTTTATTCTAGCAAAGGAAGAGAGGAGGGAGGAAGGAAAAAGCAGCAGCTAATGGGTTTCCATAAGAAGGGCGTGCTTTGCTCAAGCCAAAGCCTTCCCAGTGTGTTTGCATTTCAGTGGCAAGGTTGTCGGGTGCCACCAGGAGGCTTTTGTCACTTCTGATCAGAAAGAAAGCAGAAAAAAGCCTCCCAATAAACTCCAAAACACAGCCTTTGTGATGCAGGCAGATCAACACAGCCCCATTCTGAAAGGCAAACACAAAATATATCCATACATGTCCCAAGGGTTTGGAAGCATTGAAGCCTGGAGCTTTGCCATGGGACAGCCCCATCTCCCCCTGACCAGCTTCAGCGCTACAGTCCAGGAAATTATTCCCTTGGGAAATGGTGACTCCCAGTGCCAGCCAACCTCATAGCCAAGAGCAGATGATGCTGGAACCAGAGGAAGGAACAGCTCCTGCAGTGAACTTCAGCACTGGGCTCCCAAAGCTCGCCCGGCGCAGGCGCGTCCACCTGAGCTCCAGAAGTGTTTATGAGATGTTTTTAATATCGCGTGGCAGACAGAGAAATGCAATCATGGCTCAGCCACACATCTCCCCAGGTCCTCAGGGAGCTCGGGTACAAGCCTGGCTTTGTTTCTTTCCCGGGGAACAATCAAGATAGCGGGCTCGCAGCTCTCCTCACATGCCCTCCCCAGGGGCTGGGGACGGTAATTAGTTTGTGTGCACTGCAGGCATTTTGGGTTCCAGGGAACCAGGCAGGAATCAAGCTCTGGGGCAGAAAGTGCCCTTGAGAGACCTAGAGCTGATGGTGGGTGCTGAGCTTGTACAATGTTGGCCTCAAGTTGCCCAAGACTGGCTTTGTCCCACTAATCATTTGCTATCGAAAAAGCACTGTTGTTTTTCTTTGGTTGGTTTTTTTTGTCCACAAACAAGCAACTTCCAGAGAGCAGCAGCAATGAAAAATAGCTTATTTTAGTCTCCTTAAAAAACCTCAAATGCTGTTACTGGGGGAGTGATTCATTCTGCTCCCCCAGTCCCAGGAGATGATGTTTCCCTTCCAAGGCAGAGCTAACCATGTCTGAGGTACCAGCACCTCCTCCCCATGCTCACAACAGCCTGGGGCACTGGGGACAGGGCAGAGCCACAGCCCCCAATGGCACCAGGACTCAGGGGACAATGAGGAACATCTGTGAGGACACTGCTGCACCACCAGCTCATAGGATCACAGAATAGTTTGGGTTGGAAGGGACCTTAAAGGTCCTCTCATTCTACTCCCTGCCATGGGCAGGGACAACTTCCACTGTCCCAGGTTACTCCAAGCCCTGTCCAGCCTGGCCTTGGACACTGCCAGGGACACTTCAGAGATCCAGTGGCAGCCACAGCTTCTCTGGGCACCCTGTACCAGGGTCTCACCACCCTTACAGCAAAGATTGTTTTTCTGTTATGTCCCACCCATCCCTGCCCTCTGGCCATTCCCTGTGTCCTGTCCCTCCAACCCTTGTCCCAAGTTCCTCTCCAGCTCTCCTGGAGCCCCTTTAGGTACAGGATGGGGTTCTAAGGTCTCCCCATACCTTGCTCCAGAGCAGAGGGGCTCCAGCCCTTGGAGCAGCTCCTCTGGATCTCTCCAGCAGTTCCAGTTCCTCCCTGTGCTGTGCCCGGGGCTGGGGCAGCTCTGCAGGCTCCCAGCAGAGCAGGGTGGGAGCATCCCCTCCCTCAACACTCCCTGGCCATGCTGCTTAACCTCAGCTTCAGTTCTGTTCCCAGCTAAACTCACATCACCTCGGAGAGGTTTAAACACAGTGCCTACAGAGCTTTCCTCCCACAGCTGCCCCTTTCCCTGGTCTGGCAGGGAACACTGCAAACAGGGAGATGCAGGCAGCCTGCAGCAGTGACCTGACACCTCCAGCTGCTCGGGTCAGGTCCTTGCAAGATGCTAATGCTGTAAGAGTACAGCTGAAGTCAGGACTATTTTCCTGCTGACTGCAAAATCGGTGTAAAAAAAAAAAATAAATGGAGAAATGTATTGCCATGTACACTTGTCCAGCTACAGCAGTACCAAAGGCACAGTGCACAGCCTTGAGATTTAGTAATTTTTTTAGGTTGTTGAAAGCACTAAGAAAAAAAAATGAAACATCAAATGTTTTGCTGTGAACCCAATGTTTCATTTGACAATTAGTTCTGAAATATTGAATGCCTGAAACCAAGCCAAAAAACGCCTAAATTTTAGAAAAAAAGTCATTAAATCACTGTTGGGCCAAACCTATTTAAAAAAAGAAATGCTTGAGTCAGAAAAATCTCAGCTCTGCTGTGGAATCAGCTCAGTGGGAATGATCCCTGGGCACCAGAATGGAAAGGAGGATGGAAATCCATCCAAGCTTGGCCAGTGGAAGGAATAGCCCTGCCCTTGCCCTTCCCAGGGCACAGCTCCCACCCTGCTAGCCTGCCCAGGAAGGATTTTCCAAGTTCATGCATCCAAGGATTGAGTTTAGCACTGGTCCAAAGCTCCTGTCCCCTGTGGGTCAGGGGGATTAGGTATGAGCTGACACAGAGGGCTCCACTGAGATGCAGTGATCAGCAATCCAAATTAAACACAATCCAAATTAAAACCTGCTGCTGCCAGCGCCTCGGCTGGGCCAAACTCCCAGAATGAGCCCCTTCTCCACACACCAGTGACCACAGGAAAAAGCTGCTGTTTCAGCACCCTGCACAGCCAGCCAGGAGCAGGGAACCCTCCCCAGGCTCACCTCACTGCTCCTGCTCCTTCTGAGCTTCCCTTTTGCTCACAGATCCCCAGGCACTCTCTGCTGTCTTGTTTTTTTAAACAGAAAATTACAAAATAACCCTGAATGAAGAGATGTGAGTTCTGCTAACAGCAACCCCTGGGGCTGTGCATCCCTCCTGCTGCCCAGCTTGGTGCTGCAGAGATGTGCCACGGCCCCTGGAGCTGGAGAGGCTCCTGGTTTTTAGGGATCTGTGCTGCTGGAGGGAAGAGGGAGCAGCCAGGAGATAAGGACTCGCTCCTGCACATGGTGCAGAGAAGGATTAGATACTTACAAATATTTTATCCTAGCTAAAGTAATTGCACCACTTGTTCTTATGAGTCAGAGCTATTTATTTTCATGCTTCAGGGCATCAGTTGATCACACCAGCTGAGGTCAGGCAGAAATTCCCACTGCTCCTGTAAGCATTTTGCATATTGCAGGGATGTGCATTAGCAGCAGTCCCTGCAGCCTGGCACTCCCCCATCCCAGTCACCCTCTCCACTCCCATCCCGTGCAGAGGACACACCAGCACCTGAAGGGAGATGACAAAAAAGATGGGGAGAGACTTTTTGCAGGGGCGTGTAGTGATAGGACAAGGGGGCATGGCTTCACACTGACAGAGAGGAGGTTTAGATGAGATTCCAGGAAGAAATTCTTCTCTGTGAGAGCAGTGAGGCCCTGGCACAGGGTGCCCAGAGAAGCTGTGGTTATCCCTGGATCCCTTGAAGTGTCCTAGGCCAGGTTGGACAGGGCTTGGAGCAGCCTGAGACAGTGGAAGGTGCTCCTGACATGGCAGAGGGGTGTAACAAGATGAACTTTAAGGTCTTTTCCAAGACAAACCATTCTGTGGTTGTGTGATTCTATGTTTTTAAGAAGTACAACACAACAAACAGTCACTGCTGTCACCAGTTTAATGACTGTCCATGGAACAGCACAACCCACACTCCCTCCCTAGGCAGGAGCCTCTTGGTACCTCTGGATTCTGGGCCACATCCAGCTCCACTCCAGCCTCCAGGCAGGAATTGGGCAGAGACCAGCAGGAAGAGCATCCAAATGAGAAGGGATGGTAATGGCTGTGCAGGAGGCAAAAATGAAAATAACTCCTTTTGACCCTGGAGCACAAGAGGCAAACTGGGGTCACTGAAGCTCATTTTGGTGGCCAGCAATGGCATGGCCTCTGCTGGGAGCAGACACAGATAACTGCTCATTCCTGAGTGCTCATGGGCATGCAGCTCTAATTGTGTCACCAGCGAGAACCCTCCCCAAAACAACATTTGGCCAATCTTAATAAATAAAAACTAGGCAGCATGTGCTTGGAAGGGGCAGAGGAATGCAAGAAAACAGCCACAAGCATTGGACTGGGGAAAATACACCTCCCTGGGCTAACCAACCAGTTCCAGTAAGCCAGAAGCATTTAATAAAGGTCTGGGAAAGGAACAGCCCTTGATCTCTGAGCACTGAGCATGAAATGAAGCAGCAGAGGCCAGCACACACCAAATAAAATGTTCCCTCCACACAAACAACAGGTTGGCTGCTCTTGGAGGAAAACACATGCATGTGGCAGCAGGGACTGCAAGGTGCTCAGTGTCCCTGAGGGCACACACAAAGCAGGTCACAGAGTGTCCCCTACCCTGCTGTCACAATAGGACACGAAATAAAGATGCTTGACTCCAGTCAGCAGGCAGAAGAGAATCAGGAGGCTTTATTTTATTGTCTAATTCCTGACACATTTTATAAGGTGTTCCGATCCAGACTAACAGGATTGGGGAATAGGAACAACACCTTCCCAATCCCATTGGTTAAACTAAAGAAATGGCAAAACACCACCTGCAGAAGGTTGTTTTGAGAAACTGCTGGTTGTTTGCCAAATTTGTTTTGAGAAAGGTTTTTTGTGGACAGCTTTTCCCTTGGGAAAAATCAGCAACTGCCCAGCAGGCAAAAATCTCTTAGAAAATCTTGTCCACACCCTGCATCCAGCCTGAAACACCCCCAGAAGGATCTCTCCCTTGTCCCCTTCCTGTCGTCCTGCTCATCCCCTAAAGCCAGCCCCAGCTGTCCTCCCAAGCAGCATGGTGTTTCCTGCTCAGCCCTGCTCCCAGGCTCACCACAAACAGGTATCTCCACATTCCCTCGTCTGCGCCTCACTGATCCCCATTAGCAATTACACTGCAGCAGCTCTATAACTTTAATTATAAGACAATTTCTGTTCTAATCCCTGGTTTTGACTCACCGCCGCAGACCCCCCCTTCTCTCACTCGGTCATTTCAGCAGTGAAATCATGCAGCCCAGGAGGAGTTTGGACAATTAGGGATAATGATCATTCTGACATGGCTTTCATACAGATGCCTGACACCGCTTCAAGGGCAGCACCGCAAAGCTCGGGGGCTCTGCCATTCTTCTGTCCCCAGGAACAGCACCAGGATCCTTCCTGGAAGCTTGAATTCATTTGCTTTTCAAACAAAAAAAACCCTGTGTTTGTTGTTTCCCTGGGACTCCCTTCTCTCACAGCTGGCAACTTCACCTTCAGCAGAGCCCAACACGAAGATGGGCTGCAAACTCAGCGACCCCTCCACATCCAAAGCATCCCATCAGCATCCTCTGGTGACATTCCCTGAAACACAGCTGGGGTACAGCAAGAAGGATGTAAACCCCCCTCACTGTACACTGTTTACACCAGGAATTAAACCCCCTCCAAGTCACAAGTCAGGAGCCCCAAGTTTCCCCTCCACATCTTCAGCTCAACTCCCTCGACTTCACCCCTCACCCCTCCCCACCTGTCACCAGGGATAACATTTTTTTTTTCCCTGACATGCTTTGTTATTCAGAGATAGAAGATTCTGTAAATGCTGAATTATTATCATCAAATTATAACACTCAGAACACTGTCTCCCTCTGGGATTGGTGCTGCAGAAGGAGAGAGCACAGCACAGGCACCCAGAGCTGAAATGTGCCACGTTTAGTTCCCTTAGAGATAGCAGGGATGGATGCTGCTTTAGTACTTTCTCTCTTCCTCAGCTGTCCTGGAAGAGCTGCTCTGACAGGTCTGCTGGAGAGAACTGAACTATATTTGAAAGGTAATTTTTGAGCAAATGGAAACAGAACTGTCAGAGTTGTCACGGTGAGATTTTTTGGAATTTCCCTCCTGTTTCAAGGGAGGGAGGAGGGACAAATCGTTGTTTCCAAACTGGGATAGCTCCTGACGTTGCTTCCAGCTTCTCCAGGCTCCTTGCAGGCTGGAGGGCTCCACAAAAGCCCCCAAAATGGAATCATTCAGCTTCACACACTTGGTTCTCTCATTTTCACTTCCAGAAGTAAAAATAAAGCAGGTTCCAGATGGAAACACAGTCCAGGACAAAGGGGCAAACTGTTGAGGTCCCTACAGGGGAAGGCATTTTCTTGCCTCTTGCTGGACCCAGCACCAACAGGCATCCAGCACTGACCCTTGGGACTCACACCTTCCCCAAACATGCAGAAAAGCCAGCCCACACCACTGGGACTGCTCAAAAGTACAGCAGACAAGCCCAGAGCCAGCAGCATCCACTCCTGGTACCCACAGGGCTCCCCCTGCACAAACCCATGAGCTGGGAAGCACCTTCAGGGAAGAGCTTGGAGAAGGACCAGCACCAAGCCACTCATTTCTGACCTGTTTAGGCTTTCCTTTGTCATCCTCCAGCACCTCAAACGCCACATTTTCAGGAGAAGAGAGAAAGATGGCCAAACCTCTGGAGCTGGGCAAAGGCTAATGAACTGCTAAGCACTGAGATTGCCCAGGAAGAGCCCTGGCACAGCTGCTCCAGAGCCTGCCTGTCCCCATCCCTCAGGCCAACAGCCCCAGAAATAGTCCAGACAAGTCACAGGGAAAACACAAATGCTGCAGGCAGCAGCAGCAGCAGCAGCAGCGTGGCACAAATCCATCGGGCTGGTGAGCTGCAGAGAGGAGAGGCAGAGGAGAGGCAGCTCAGGATGGGAGCTTCTGCTCCTCTGCTACAGAACTTGCCAGCAGCTCTTCCCTGAGTGTTTGGGGCTTTTTGTTTGGTTTTTGGTTTTTTGGTTGTGGGGTTTTTTGTTATGTGTTTTTATTTTGGTTTTGTGGTTTTTTCCCTGTGAAACTCTCTGTTCCCCCTCCCACAAAGAGTTCTGTGCAGCAAAACCCCAGCTCGAGTGGGCACTGGCAGTGTCAGCCTCACCAGTTCTGCTGGGAAACTGGGCTTGCTGTGCCCACAGAGCATCCTGCCTGCTCCCTGGGTGTCATCCCAGCTCGGGCACCACTGCCCAGTTCACCCCAGCGCCCCCAGAGCAGCCTTCCCACCCCTGAGGGGTCCAGGCACAGCCACCAGCACAGGCTCAAGGGGGATGAGAACACCCCATGTCAAGGTGCAGCCTGGTCCCTTCCTCCCAACACTCTCTTGCTGTCACATCCAGAGCTTTTTTCCCCTGGGAATGATGACAGCAGATGATGCAAGACCTTGAATTTAATTGCAGTGGAGAAAAAAAAAAATTAAAAATGTTCGGAGTGATAAAGAACCCCTTTCATAAACCACATTATTTGTGTCTCTTTTCTAAATAATTGTAGAGTTTGCTCGGAGATTGGTTTTTGTTTTGCAGTTCAGGACCATGGCTTGCAAAGAGAGGTGGATAGTTGGACAGGGCAGGGTTTTCCCAGGCATTTTTGGGCTGTTTCTTCCACAGACCTGGTGCTGCCAGGGAAGAACAGGAACGGTCATGCAGCCAGGATTAATAAATGGATTATTTGGGCATTGCAGGGAAGGGTCTTAACGGTGGAGGGGAGGGCTGGGAGGGGAAGAGGCACCATGCCAGCCTCACTGGAGGGCAAACAGTGATTAAATATTTATGGATTTTAATGCATTGATTTGTGAAGTCGGGAAACAGTCCTTTAAGAGTTTCAAGATGCCTTTCAAGGCAATTCTCTAATCAGCAACCCAGGTGCAGCAAAGAGGAGCTCAACAAGAGGCAGAAAGCACTCCAGGGGAAAGTGTGGCAAGAGGAGCTCTCCCCTCCTCGCTTTCAGGGATCTCTGTGGCCAGGGTGGGGTACAGGGGCACAAAGAGATTTATGTCCAGGGCTTTCTAATTAAGTTTCACCTGTAAAGGATTTATCTTTGGATAGCATTTCCGCAGGAGAAAATTAAATGACACGCTGCTGAGGAGAAACAAACTGCAGTGCTTCGTGCTGCCCTTCCCAAATGTCCTCCACCCGACCAAGGAGAGCTGCCCACAGCAGCCTCTGCACCACCAGCCCTACACCAGCTCCCTGCCTTGCTTTGGGGAAAAAACAACTCCACTTGAAAAGTATAAAAAACCCCAAATCAGGGATATCCAGCAAGTGTTGATCTAGGTAAGGCTCATTGCCCTGGCAGCACTGCTGGGGCTGGCACAAGGTCCCTGGCACCTTTATCTGCCTGGGCTGGGACAGACCTTGTGGAGGGCAACATTTGTCCTCTGGAAACCTTTCAGTGCCACAAAAGTAATGAGGTTCAGGCAAGCATTGCTCCTGAAGTAGTGCCACTCACCTTCCCTGTACCTCTGCTGATGACAAACCTGCTCCCCAGCCCTCTTTTGTGCTGGAGCAGAGCTGGAAGTAGGACACCTGCCCAGCAGAATCCTAAACCTCCTGCAATTCAGCCATGAAATACAACATGTCCAAGTAAAATGGCAGTTTTAATTCTAATTCAGCCAACTGGAGGGTACAAATTAAGTGTTCTCACATGCTTCCTCTCCCTTTTCCCAGTATTGTATTTTCTGAAGGGAAAGCTGCAAGAAAAGTTTTGGCTGCTCCTCTCTGGCTGTGTCAAGAAGCCCCAGGGCTGCAAATACAACATCCCACAGCCCATTGAATCCATTAGCTTACTTACCAATATGAGATTAATTATTCCAGTTCACAGGATGTTTGGTGATTTTTTTAATGCTCCAGCTACAACATCCAGAAGAGCTCTGGATGCTCTGCCTGTAATTAGCTGCTCCTCATGGTCACAGCTTTTAAGACACAAAGTGATGCCTCCTCTGGGCTCACAAACAAAATGACAAATGAAACTTCATTTCAGGAGCATCTGGGCTGATAAGATCAGCTCCTGCAGCCCCACTCCAGCAGAGTGCAGGAATCTCACTTCCACTGATGACTCAACGAGTGTAGCAAGTGTGCCTCGAGTTTGGGTTTGTGCTGCCGAATTTTAACAGGAGAAGGGAGGAGTGGGACAGAAGAGGGAGGGAGCACACAAACAGGGGAATACAAGAAGCTGCACACATTTTGTTCCCGAATCCTCCAAACGTGACTCACTTTGCTCTATTGTGACAAACTGAAACGCCTCTGAGGAGTTCATTTCACGTCTCATCCATTCTCTGAATAATGGGAAAATCCCTCTTTGTTTCTCTAGGATATCAGCACGCACCACGTGCAC
Source organism: Pycnonotus jocosus (assembly GCA_013400435.1). NCBI lineage: Eukaryota > Metazoa > Chordata > Aves > Passeriformes > Pycnonotidae > Pycnonotus > Pycnonotus jocosus. Next base: position 707,822 of record VWYP01013112.1, read on the forward strand.
CCGCTGCCATTAGACATAATGGAACCAGATTGTCCCAGAAGTTGTTTTTGATTGCTTGAGTGCATCCTTCATTTAGGGAAACGAGAATGTATGAGCTGCTGTGCCCCAGCCGATGTGAGGACGGCAAGCTTTAAGCTGCAGCCAGGGCCATTTGTTTTCCCAGCTTTGGCAGGAGAATTTGGTCATTTCCCCAGCTGCAGGACAGGGTTAACCAAGGTCTTGGCCATCCTGCTGGGAATACCCAGGCTCCTGCCAGCAGGATGGGTAAAACTCAGAGCTCCTGTGGCAAAGGGTCCCCAGGGGTTTGGATGCTCCCATGAAGCCTGGAGATGCCACTGTGCTGTGGGATATCAAGCAAGGATGCTGTGGGATGCACCAGGGATGCCTCTGCTCCCCTGGCCCTGTCCCAGTACATCCCATCGTGCCCTCATGCAGCACATAATGGTGACAACTGCACAATCAGAGCACTCAGGAATGCTGGAGACCCCAATAAGGAACAAACCCCTGCTCATCTGCCAGGGAAAGGATCCCCCAGGGACACACAGTGCTAGCTGGCTGCCTGCAATTTACTTTGACTTCTCGGGACAAAAGAAAGTTTGAAAGCCTTGGAGACAAACCAGGCTGCCTTAAAGCCTCGTCCTGTGATAAGGATGTTGTTAACATTGCTAACATCACTTCTGCATTCAGAGGGAGCCGATGGGGCTCAGTGAAGGGAGAGAGATGGATCACAGCAGCCAGGTTTGGAGTTTTGTTATTTTTAATTGACTGCCACCTTGAGAGAGTTCCTCTTCCCAACATGAAAAAAAACAAAATGGAAAAAAAAAATGCAAACAAAGCAAACGAGTCTGTCAGATCTGTTTGAGCAGAGCACGGACCTGAAGCCTCAGACACAGCAGCGCTGAAAGCTGAGCACGTGCCTGGGCTGTGCTCCTGAACCTGGACAAGCAAATCCACACAGGACACAGGACAGGACAGTGATTCCTCCAGCCACACTGCACTCTGGGGACTTCAGGCCTTTTAAATTTAACAAGCTTTAGGTTTTCCTCTTGCAGAAATTATGAGACGTGAGAACAAACAGAAGGACAAAATCTGACCCCCTCCCTCAAGCTCTTCTTTCCCACTAAATACTTATTTACCTTTCAGATTTACCTTCAGAGAAGGAACAGAGCAACACCTGACAGCAGCCAGACCAAATCCAGACCAGCAAGCTCCACCAGGGAACACTGGAGACTGTGGGGAGAGCAGTGAGGGTCTCAAAGGGAGGTGGTCCCAGGGCTCTGCCACAGCCAGTGTCACCTCCCTGCTGTCCCCATGCCCAGCAGCTCATCCCAGCACCATCCTCATTTCCAGACAGATGAGCTCTGGGTCACACTGCATCATCTCTTTTTCCCTAGAGCTGGCACCCAGCCCTCCCTTTATAGCTCCTCCTGGCACGGTTTCAATGGCAATAGGTTTTATTATTCTGCCTTGCTGCCCTAATTCTCTGCGCACTCAATTTTCCATTGACCCTCTGCTGCGTTTGCTGGCTCTGGGCAGGCAGCAGGCAGCATTCCCTCACCTGCCCACATGGAATGGGAATGGAGGGGCAGGCCAGGCATCTCCAGCAGCCCAGGCACCTCCAGCAGCCCAGGCACCTCCTGCCCCTGCTGCCATCAGCACGGACACTGCCCTGCGGCACAGAAACACCTGGGAAGCTTCTGGAGGGAGCAGAAAGACACCGAGGGGGGAGATGGGGAACAAAAGGAAATAAAAAAGCCAAGGAAATAAAAATTGATGCAGCACAAAGAAAGTGAAGGGTCAGGGGAAGAGAAAGAAGAGCAAGAACAGCAGAAATCCAGCCGGTGACGAGGGAAGCGCAGCGCTTGATAAATGGGTGATAAAAGAGCTGCAGGGCACCAGGAGGGAGGCACGGGCAGCACTGCCACAGCCTCGCCTCAGGAAAACCCTCCTGGGCCCAGGAGCCACCAGCTCAGCCCTGCATGGCTCCTGGTGACACCTCCCTGGGACACCCAGCAGAGCAGCAGGGACAGATGCAGGTGGTTTTGCTCCAAAGACAGCAGAGGCTCGTTTCTGCTTTCTCTTCTGGCTTCTCCTCAGTCCTACAGTCTGGGGCAGAGGGATGTGGTCACCCCCTGCTCCTGGCTGGAGTTTCCCCCAAAAAAGTTAATTTCTTCTAGGAGAAGGCCCACTCAAAGCCAGGATTACAGCTCTGTGTGTTACATCCATTTGCCCCAAATGGGGAGGAGCCTGGCAGCATCCTCATTTTGCCTCCAGCCAGGACTTTCCCCTTTCCACACCCGGGAGGGATGCAGACGCACAAACACAGCATGCCTAACCTGCAGCCTTTGTCCCCCCTGACACTGGCTGTCCCCAGCCTCTGTCCCCCCTGACACTGGCTGTCCCCAGAAGTCACCTCACCTGCTCCCACAGGCTTTTCCATGCCATCCCAGCCCACTCCATCCCTTGATTTGCAGAGACCATGCAAATTCCCACACCCTGACACGGGTTAGAGCGAGGGGATCGGTGCCAGAGCAGCCCAGGGGGCTCAGGGACGAGAGAGAGGAGAAGGAGGAGGAGGAGGAGAGGCTGGCTCGCAGCTGGCTGCTGAACACAATGCCGAGATGCAGAATGGCCCGTGATTACAATTTCAAGGGCTTCTATGCACTGAAAGGGAACTGATTCAATTGTGCCGCAACTCCTGAGAAGCTGTCGGCAATCAAGGCATTCTCCCGGCTACAATCACCGGAGGCAGGGTGGAGAAAGCAGGCAAGTATCGCTTAGGTGATGGCTTAGGTACAGCAGCCAGGGTCATTGGCAGCTGTGATTTCCCTCCCTCCCATCAGCTCCATCGCAGGAGCACCAGGGACACGGTGGAGATGCTGGTCCATGAAATGATGTTCTGCTGGACACTGCATGGCCAGGGAGTCACCAAAGCATGATTGGAGGAGTAGGGGATGGTGAACGGGATGAATTTGGGGTGAAATTTTTGTGACCATTGGTTCCTGTGAGCTCCCCTGCATGCAGCACATCCCCCTGGGCTGCCAGAGTGAGGGAAGCCAGTCACCCTGCTCACAGGCACATTCTGCATCCCAATTCCTGTCCCTGGCTGCAGGTAATGGGCAAAATTCCAGCCCAGCCTCCCCTCCCTGTGCAGACCACTGGAGACAGCTCCAAGCCCAGCACCCATCCTTTCACTTGGAAATCAGAAGGAATGGCCTCAGAGCTGCCAGCTTTCCCTCCACCAACTCCAGATCCAAGTGCCAAAAACCATTTCTAACGCCTTGCTGCAAAACTCAGAGCAGGCCAATAAAACTTTTGCACAGACAAGTGAGGAACAAACTCCCCCTGGCCTCTGCCCTTCCCTGTGCACCGGCTCTTCACAGGGAGGATGAATATTCACAGGGAGCATTCCAGGGGAAGGTGACACAGCAGGTGCAGCCAGCTGGTGGGCACCAAAGCCAATGACAATGACAACCTCTGCCTGTGCCCAGCACCAGCTCCCTGCAGCCCCCAGCCTCCAGCAGCTGGAGCTGAACACTGCTGTCCAAGCCCAAAATTCAACATGCACAGCTGGGAAACCACTGGGGGAATGTTTCAGGTTTTGGGGCTGCAAGAGCTCAGAGTTCCCTTTAGGAAGGCAGCACCATGCCAGAAACTCTTGCTTTGCCACAAGCTCCACTCAGCCACTAATCCCAAAGCCCAGCCACCACTGTGCACACTATTTCAGAGCACTATTTCCCCCGGCCATATGGGCAAACTCTTCCCAGACAAAAGCAACCCCTATCAGCTTCAGCACCAGGACACACATCCAGCTCTACTGGGCACTGGGAAGGGCAGGGAGCTGGAGAAGGCCAGGAGAGCTCTATGAGGACTCAAGGGAACACCTGGAACTGTGTCAAGGGGGTTTAGACTGGATGTGAAGAGAATATTCTTCCCCCAGAGGGTGCTGGGCACTGCCCAGGCTCCCCAGGGAATGGGCACAGCACCAGGGCTGCCAGAGCTCCAGGAGTGTTTGGACAATATCCTCAGGCACAGGGTGGGATTGTTGGGGTGTCCCTGCAGGGCCAGGACTCTTGGAACCTTGTAGGTCCCTTCCAACTCAGGATACTCCTTCATTCTAGGATTGTCCCTAATGGCCCAGCTGAAGGTTTTTTCCAGCTTTGAAGAACTGCCACTAAAGAAAATGCAGCTCTCCCAATCGTCCTAAAATCAGCAGAATGCATTACATGCATGTTGGTAGGTAGAAGCTATCTTATTATCCAAGGAGATTATAATTACTTCATTTGCCTATTAAAAAGGAGACTGTGACAATATTTAAGTTAGAATGCTTTGGTTATTTGCTTAAAAATTATGTGGTGGCAATCAAGTGAAAATTGAGGCTGTAATGCAGCCACAGCAATATTGCCAGTAATTTGTGGAACCAATAACGATTATTTTTAATGTACCAGCCAACATGCCTAAATATGCTTTTTTTATATACACACATATATATATGTGTACATATGCACACACACTGATGGGCAGCATGGGCTCAATTTCCCTCCACTCTCTGAAAACTGAGACCTATGGAGCATCTTTCTTTGAAGCACCAAACACTTCAAAGTGTGATTTTTTTTTCCCTTCTCTGAAGCCCACGTTGGGATCAGCAGCTCTTCCACCCTGGGATTCCCAAGCAAAACATCCTGGATTCTTTCTCACGAGGATTCTGTAGCTCTGCTCCAGGTCTTTAACCTCTATTTTTAATGTAGAGCCCACCCTGTGTGCAGGGCACAAGGTTTTGTTATTTCTAAACAACAATAAAAAAGGGAAATAGACTCGTACATTTTCACTTGGCACTGCCCTCGGAAAATGGAAATCTGATTACTTATTCTTTACAATCCCAAATTGCTCCTGCCAGGCCAGACACAGTGAATAAATCCTGGCTTTTAGAGATATCCTCTCCATTACAAGTGCATAATGGGACCAGTATCCCATTGACCTGAGGACAGGCAGCAGCAGCAGCTGCAGCCCCCTGGGTGTGTGTCACTGCCTCCCAGGCACCGAGCAATCCCCAGGAGGGATTAGCAGGAGAGCCCAGAGGGATGATGCATTTCCCTGGCTGAGAGCAGCCTTTGGGAGCACAGACACCGAAACTCAATTTCCTTCTCTGCTCTGGCATTTAACCTCGCAGAGAGGAGTGAGAGGATGGGGGAGAAGGAGGAGGGATGCAGGGGAGGGTGGATGTTTCCATTCTGAGACATCCCTCCTGCATCCCACCCTTCCTGGGAAGCCTGGCAAGAACCTTGTTTAATTTGTAGAAAGCATCAAAAAAAGAGCAATATCCCAGTCTGGTGAAGACTCTCAGCTTTTTGAGCCTGGGAGGGAGCTGCCACCTGAGCAGCACTTCCAGGATCCAGCTGTTCCCAAATCCAGGATGGATCACAGCAATCCCACAGCACAACCTCCTGCCCCACAGCAACCTCCTAACTCCACCTGGGGATTGGAGCTTCATTTTCTGCCTGAATTTATCTATTTTCAGCTTCCAGCAGCTGGGTACAAGTCTGCCTGAGCTTGCAAAGTGGGGGCTTTGCTCTGAACAGCCTGATTTTCCCAAATACAGAAAGCTGCTCAAGCAGTGTGATTCTTCCCCAAGTTTTCACACCAGTTAAAAGGCCACAGCCACGTGCCTTGAGAATGGGCTACTTTTACCACCAGGGAAAGAAAATAATAATTCCCCACAGCAGTGCTGGGCTATGCTGCAGCCTCCCTGTGCACAGGAGGACTGACCTGAGGCTGCTGTCTGTGGGCAAACAGCTCGTTCACAGCTCTCCCTGTCTTCAGGGGTCAGCATCTCCTGGAAAAAAAAGGCCCTCCTATTCAAATGAGGCACAAACTACCAAAAAAGCTACACCAGAGGTGTTGGGAACTCCAGGCAAGGTTGGACAGGGCTTGGAGCAAGCTGGGGTAGTGGAAGGTGTCCCTGTTCATGGCACAGGGTTGAAATGAGGTAAGCTTTAAAGTCCCTTCCATCTCAAACCACTCTAGGATTATTTGTACTTAGCCAAACTTGTGCATCCTGGCTGCCAAGCTAATTTCACTCCTACACATCTGAAAAGGCTTCTTAGCTCAGGTACAGAGAGTTGTATCAAGCTCTAATACAATTCCAGCAATATCTGCCAAGCCCTGGATGCTTTTCCTAAAAGCTGTGTAAACAGTGAAACAGCTGCAGCCTTTTTTTTTTTTTTTTTTAATTGTTGTTATTTTGTTTTTAAAAAGCAGCAGGCCATGGCTCCAGCACCAAAGAACTAAATACCAAACTGCAGGAGCCCAAGAACTTCACTCAGAGTCTAATTAGGGGTCAGCCAGTGTAGAAGGCAGCAAAGTGGAATCTGAGCAAGGTCAAGACGACTTCCTTAAGGAAGGGTGGAAAAGAGGTGTGCTAAGCGACCTGGCAGTATTATCAGCAAGAGCAAGCCTTTAAAATAAATGAAGGTGATTTGGAGGGTCTCATTTCAGCGGATTTTCAGAGAGCTTATGATAAAAGTACTTCATAAAAGATTAAGGAAAATAAACAGCTACCCAGGAAGGGGCAGCACCAGGCAGAGATTACAGCTGGTAATGCAAAAGGAAACAAAGACAGCGCTTCCCAAATTGCAAAAAGGCTTGTGGGGGACAACTGCATTAAGGGAATGCTGCAAGATGCAGAGAGCAGGTCACAGTTTGTGCAGCACCTTGAGGAGCCTGGGTTTGCTGCGGCTACAGGGGCCCAGCGTCTCCAGCTGGATTCATTGCACACCACGGGAGGTGGACGATGAAATTCTGTTTAGGCGAGTAAATGAACATGTTCTGCCTGCAGAACCACGCACCAGGGGAAGGGGGATGTACTGAATAACCATGCTGAGCCTGAGTCTTATTTGATTTACCTCCCATACTGCCAATAAAGGAGGCTCCGAGGGTGGATGATGAGGCTGCATCCCTGTGGTGGGATGTATCAAGAGCCCTGGATGAGAGGGAATGGCTTCAAACTGACAGAGGGCAAGGTTAGATTGGATATTAGGAAATAATTCTTCCCTGTGAGGGTAGTGAGGCGTTGGCACAGAGAAGCTGTGGCTGCCCCTGGATCCCTGGCAGTGTCCAAGGCCAGGCTGGACAGGGCTTGGAGCAACCTGGGACAGTGGAAGGTGTCCCTGCTCATGGCAGGGAGTCGGACAAGATGATCTCTAAGGTCCTCTCCAACCCAAAACGTTCTGGGATTCCATGACATATTTTGGGAGTTGTTTGGAGGGGGCTGCCAGCTCAGACAAATTAAACTGCAGACAATCTGGTTCAGTGCTTTTCATTAACAACCCTCCCAGGGAGATGGGGAATGTAATTCCCAAGACTCAAGTAAAAAATTATAAAAAAATAACCAGCAGTTTTGCTCACGAGAAGCTAACACGGAGTGAATCAATCAAACCCTGCTCCCCATGACAGGGGAGGATGCACCACTGAGCAGCACTCATAGCTCCTGTTGGTGAGAGTTGTCCTGAGAGGTGGCTCTAGGACCATGCAGGAAATGCACCTCCCTGTCCCATCCCACAGGATGCAGGAAATGCACCTCTCTGTCCCATCCCACAGGCTCCCAGGCACTGCAAAATACCTGAAGCACTTCACTGACAATGCCATGAGACACAAATCAGTCCTTGGGCAATTTCAGACCTTGCCATTTTTGCAGGCACCCAGGAGGGTGCCACATTAGCAGCCTCTGCTCACCTATGGAGAAGCTGTTCAGCCACAACTTCTGGAGAAATCCAGAGACAGAACACATCCAGCTTCCCAGGGGTTTTTCAGTGGAGAGTACTAATGACATCAATCAAAAAGTCAGTTGAGCTTCATACGCCCACTGCCCTGTGGCATTTCTTCATCAGCATCTCTAGCAGCATTTGACAGCAGGAACACACTTCCAGTGAATCCCAGGCAAGGCACTCTCATCCTGCCTCCAGGAAAACATGGAGTCTGAGATGTTTGATGCCCCAGCACAGCCATTTGGTCAAGAAGTGACCAAATACACACCAGGGGCCACCTCCACAACTCCCTGGTGGCCTCCATGGTCTGTACAGCACCAGGGATGTCCTGCTCAAACACTCAGAGCCAAAATGTTCAGACTGTGCACTGGAGACTGAGAAGGCAAAGCCAGCACTGGTCTCTAAAAAACCTCTTTATAAGCACTTGCAAATAAAGGCAAATAAATTCCCAAGTAACCCCTTCAAGTGGGACAAACTGGTGCAGAGACAAGGAAATTTCCCCCCCTGAATGCTCCTTGCTGCAGGTGCACCCCCTCTGCGGCAGAGACACTTCTAAAAAAAGCACAGAGGTTATAAGGGACAAAAGAGTTTGCATTTAGTCTGAGTGGGGACTCAGACTCTGCTTTACAGTCCAGAGGCATCAGCTGGGTGTGCACAGAGCCCTGGGGTGGAGATTGGGAAGAGACAGTGGCTGGATCTAACTGGAAGAGGGAGAAAAAGTCACTGCTCCACAGGGGCTCCATCCACAGGAGCACCCCAGGAGTGAGCACGTCAATCCCCAGCCCTCACTTCATCCTAGCAGAGACACAACCAAAAGGGAACATGTCCCCAAATCCCCCTCTCAGCCAGAGCCAGCAAAGATTGGTCACATTTATGCCTCCATGCATGTCCAGCATCCACTGTCTGTGGAAACACTGCTAGGGAAAACCCCTTCAAATGGGATTTCTCCCCACTGGGGCTTTTTCCTCCAGTACAAATCTATTTGAAAAGAAGATAAAGCATCTACAGTTGGACTGAGGTTTTATTCAGAGAAAGCTCTGGCTCAGAAATAATTGCCATTTGCTATAATTGGTGAGATGCAGGAAGGGACTAGATACAAGTGGAGTCTGTGCAATTTTGGGAGATTTGTTACGCTTAGCTCGCTTCTATCAATTTCAGTGGCTCAGACGCTTATGACCTGTTGCTCGGCTTATTGTGAAAATGGCTTTTATTTACTGCACTTCCATTAAAAGATGAAATCCATGCATAGGGCTCACAGGGCAGAAAATCACAGTTTACGTCTCAGCTTATCTCCCTTCAGCGGCCTCAGCTCATTTTTTGCCCTGGCTCACTCCCAGCTGCTATAAAAAAGTATTTCCGAGCACTGTTTTGAGTAGCCAAGGCCCCTTCCAGAGCCCACGGGGCAAGAGGCGTGTTCAGGCTTTAAGGGAGTGCTTGATGCTGCAGATCAGGTGAAATGAGGGTGAGGGATGGGGATGCTGCAGAGGGGCAGGGATGCCGTGGCACATCCATGCTCTCAGCTCCCAGGGCACTCACAACCACCCTCCAACCCCAGCACTGCTCTGATGTCAGGCCAGCAGCTCCCTCCACCTACAAACTAAGGAGAGGGGCTATCCAAGAGCCTGCCCCACATTGTGCTCCTGGAGGGCAGGTTCCTGCTCTCCTGCAGGTCAAGAGCTCCTCCTGATGCAGCTCCAAGACCCCAGTCCCTGCAGCACAGGTTACAGCAGTGCAGCAGTGGGCTCAGCACCTTCTTCTGCACCAGTTCCCTCCCAGCACTGCACCAGTTCCCTCCCAGCACTGCACCAGTACCTCTCCCTGGAGCTGTGGCAGGTAGAATGCCCAGCCTGTGCATCAACAAGAACAGGGCAAGCAGTGAAGGGACATTGGTGCCTCCAGCAGTGCCAGCTCCTGCTCTCCATGACAGCACCACCAGCCCTGGGAGCACTCCTGGGGAGGGAGGATGGTGTGCAGGCATCCCCAGCTCTCCTGTCCTGTGAGAGCCCATCTGAACACCATCTCCAGGGGCATCTGAGCTGGTCCCCAGCAGCAGTGTGGAGTTGCTAAGGTTACCTCCTCAGCTGCCTAATTAGAGGAGCTGTCACTGCCTCGCAGAGATCAGGAGATGCGGGTGCACGTGGGGGAGCTTTCAACCACACAGATCGTTTTTAGCTCATTAAAGCAGAGAGAAAACCCCATCTCCTCACAGGACAGTGTGTCACAGCCACGGGCAGAGACAGCCACATGCCACTGTCCCACTGTCCAGCTGCCTGCTGAGCAGTGGGAAGAGCTGCTGGATGGAGAAGTGCATGGGCAAGCAGCTTCCCCAGCTCAGAGAAGCAGCAGATCCTGGTCTCTCGAGCCCACTCACCCATTTCTTTCACTTCTGGCTCTGCACTTCCTCTGATCTCCTCTCCTCAGCCCTCTCTGCACCACCAGCCTGCAGGAAGGGAACCCAGAGGGTCTGTCCCTCCCTCCCACCTCCACATGGGAATTTCACACCACCTCAGCAACGCACAACAGGAGCCCCTCCAGGCTCCTGCTAACAGTGAGTAAGAAAGAGGAGCAGGAACTGTGCTCACTCGGCCAAAGTCATTCCATGAGGAAATAGCAAAGCCAAGAGGAGAACCCCAGAATGACCCAGAAGCTCTGGATTTTCCCCCAGATGAATCCACACGCTCCCGGATGTTTCCTTTAACTGCAGCTCAGGAAAGACCTTGAAGGGAAGCTCTTTCCCCCAGTCTCCAGCACAGTTAAGTGATTGCTTTCACCTCCTGAAAATCAGATCCCAAATCCCCACAGACAAGGCCAGGAACCAAGCTGGGAGCACGGAACAAGACACAAGAAATGCATCACCCCAAGATGCTCAGGAGAGCACCTTCCTTTGGAAATCACCCAACTATGGAGCACACATCCAGTGCACAGGCAGCCAGCTCTGAGCACCTTCCTGCCCTCCTCCAGGAGCAGAGGATCCTCTTGTGATGTAGAGGAGTCAAGACCATCCCCATCCACAGATTTGGGCAGGGGAAGTCCAGGACTGGCACCTTTGGGAGAAGCTCAGTCCCTGTGACCTGACCTTCGAGGAATAGGAGCAGAGGTATTCCTGGATGGCAGCGCTGCTGGGCCTGACTTTGCTGGTTCAGAAAAGTTTAAGAGCAGCAGGATTAAAAGGAGACACAGCCAAAAATGCAAAGAGATCCTGGAGCTGAAACACTTGCCAAGTTTCTCCCTTACACTTCAAGACACCCACTCATCCTCCCCAAGGGCTTGTCAGACTCACATGGCAAAAAATACATGCTCTGCACCTACCCAAGCCCAAAAGAAAAGACCCTGAAATAAACCTGGAATCCAGGGCTGGCAGGAAGACAAAGTTGGGGGTGGAAGAGGAATTTTTGGTGTCTCTTTTCTAGGGAAGGAACTGCCTGACAGCTCTGCTGCAGGAGACCACGGCTCACGGCCCCGTAGCTCGCACAGCCCCCTCAGACACAGCAATAGATTGCTTTTAATTACAGGGCACCCACTCAGAGGCCCCTGGGAGTCCAAGGGACTGTAATGGAAACTAGAGCTTTATGGGAATAAAAATAACCCCATCACAACAAGCTGGTGCATTCAGGTGCTCATGGAAGACAAAATTCTGAGGAAAACCCATCAGCGTGTGACCAACATTGCCATTTGCTAACCCTGACAAGAGGAACTGCAGGCAGCTGGCAAAGGGGACATGGGCTCAGAACAGCTGCCTCAGACCCCCTGGATACCTCCTGGTGTGCCACCTCCCCGGGCAGGGGGGTTGGAAAAGGATGATCTTTAAGGTCCCTTCCCACTCAGGCCATTCTATGATTCCAAGAGGTTGCTCAGCTCAGGCAACAGCGAGAGGGAGGCTGAGACTGCAGCTCCAGCTGGCAAGATGGAACACTGGGATGGGGAGCCAGTCACTGGATGAAGCCCAAGCTGCTGCACGTCCCCAGACACCCCAAGCCATTCCTTCTCGTGCCAGCAGAGCGCCACGCCAGCCTCCACCCCCAGCCCAGCTTCTCCAGTGCCACTGGGTGTGCTGGAATAGCACAAACTGGCAAATCCTGTGGCACAGCTGAGGGCAGAAGCAGCCCAGAACTGCTGGCAAACACAGGGCAGCTCCAGCCTCCCCTTCACTCCACACTGACAGGGTGATGTTTGGCTAAGCCATTAACAGATGCTTGCTAAACATGTGGAAAATCTGTTTTCACAGACCAGCTCCAAAGTGCAGCCAGTGCTGTGGGGTCAGAAGTGGTGAGGGCATGGCTGGAGCAGCAAGGATGGGATTGGCAGGTGTCTATGTCCATCTCCTCATCTTTGTGCCCTCCTCCTGCCTGGAGGGCAGGACACACCCACTGCTCCCTCCTCAGGGCTGTGCAGATCCCACCCTGCCCAACACGCACCAGTAACACCAATAAAAACCAGCCCACCATGCTGGACACAGGCTCACCAGTGTGACAGCCACAGCCAGCAGCACCTCAAAGTGCACTTCAGCCACATTTGATTGTGGCCAGGGAAAGTCTAGCTGAGAGCTGTCTTTCAGGAAAACTTTTCTTTTCTTTTTCTTTTCTTTTTCTTTTCTTTTTCCTTTAAAAATGTGTCAGTTTAAGATTGTAAAAATACTTTCATCTTCAAAACAGTGTCACAACTCCCCTTCAGCATTTTCATAACAATGCTGCCATTCTGGCTTCAAAACATCTTCCCAAACTTATTGTTCACACATTCACCGAACTTTAAAGCTCAGAACTGAGGGACTGCGATGAAACTGGAACAAGCTGCTCCTTGAATAAAGACAAGTTTTCCTTTCATCTCGTGCTAATTAACAGAAGCATCCTTCCCTCTGTGCCAGCCCCTGGTCAGCACTCGGCACATCCCTCAGACCTCAAAGAAAAACCTGCCTCTTCCCTCCCTCTTCCCTCTGTGTGGGCACAGCAGCATCCCAGGGACCAGGAGGATTTCCCAGAGAGGCCAGCACTAGGAAGATGCAGGGGGGAGATGCAGGAGCCCCTCAGGAGCTGCTGTGGGACCCTTTCAGCTCAGTCAGGACAGGCATTATTGCAGCAGGAATGCAGGAGCAGCTGAAGGCCAGCAGCATCCCTGAGGCTGGCACCACCTCCAGCTCATGAAGCCTCCCTCGTGCCCAAATCCCAGCTCCTGGGGCCACAGCACGTTAAGGAACAGCTCCAGGGATGCTCCAGAGACCTGTGCCTCGTTCCTCACCTTCTGCCAGCACAGCAGAGGTGCTGGACAAGGCACATCTTGCTGCCCACTGTGAGACCACTCTCCCAGGCCAACCTTTCCCTCCCATTTAGTCCATGCCAGGAATAAAAAATGTCTCTGGGGCAGTCCCCTAACTGCTGCAAATATCTGCAGAGCTGGAAGAAGGAGAGCATGGAGCAGAGTGGGGAAGCTCTAGAGCCATGAGCAGCCAGTTTAAGGCTGCAGCCTGTTCCCAGCCAGGTCCAGCACTGCTCTCCTCTCGCCAGGTCTCACCTGCCCTGCAGCTGAGAGAAGCACCATTCCAACCAACAGCTTCCCTGCAATCCAACAGCAGCAAAAGGAGCAGAATATTAACATTAACACCTGCTCGTTTGCCCTCAGGCACATCCAGAGCAGTTTAGGAGAGAGATGATCAAAACAAGCAGCGATTAAAACCCACTGGCCCTGAATCCACAGAAATGCCTTTGCCTTTTGAGCCACAGCAAAAATATCACCTTCCTTCCCAGCAAACCCTTCTGCTTCCAGGGGCACGGAGCTGCTCTGGCCAGCAGGGCCCTGGAGAGCAGGACAGAGACTGGTTTGGAATGTCCTTCCCCGGAGCTGACCTAAAAGAGGCTGCTTTCTCTTTTACCTGCTTCAGCTGTGGGCAAGGTATCCACGGATAAATTTGCACCATTTCTGCTGGAGAAAAGCTGTGGAGACCTCAGCCTACTAAAATTTGGCATTACATGACTCAAAGCACACCTCAAGCCTTTGAGAAGCCTTTCAGCAGTAGGAAACACGATTTTGGGAAGGAAATGCAGCTGGGAGATGCCACAGGAGAAACACCAATGGATTGTTTAGCACAGAACAGGCTCTCACGAGGCTCAACTTTCCTGCAGCATCCCCTAAAACCACCCCATATCTCACACCACGGCAACCTGGGCAGGAGGAGTGTTGCAAACAAGATTTTTTTTTTCCTCCTGTTTAGCTTTTAAGTGGCTCATGGCAACACACTGTAAAACCCTTCATCACCAAGGAGGGAAAAGGTTTTACAACAGCCTTTACAAAGCAAGCCCAGGCAGCAGGGGATACTTCCTTCAGCACACGGGATTTCAGGGGAGCAGAATCTGAACTTGGCAGAATCCTTGAGGCCAGCAGCATCTCCCTCCTCTCCAGCTCACAGAGCCTCTGTCCTGCCTCATCCCAACTCCTGTCCCTGTCCCCACACACCCCACACGTTAAGGAACAGCTTGTCAGCCAAGCAGCAAAGGCAGCTGCTAGCAAAGCAGAATCAAATCGAGTACAACCAGGAGCAGCGTGTCTGCCGCGCAAACTGCTGCTCCAGCAAGACCCCAAGCTGGCTGCGAGCAGCCCCTACAGGCAGCGTCCCCGACCTCCCTCCCAGCTGCCATTCCCCCCCCCCGGATGATGGATTTCCTCCCCCCAGCAGCAGAAGGCAGGAACACGGCGAGGAGAACCAGCGCTGCTCGTCGGGGGAGCGGCAAACGCCAGCGGAGGAAACGGCAAGGGATGGAAGATGTGAAGCAACGTGATGGAGTTCGTGTCTTCAAGCAGCTCTGGCTTCTGGAATTGTGTTAAAAGGCAAGGCTGTTGCTGCTTGATTAAATGCACTTCCAGCCCTTCTGATCACGCTCAGGAAAATTAAAGCGAGGAACGCACACGGTTGTTGATCCAGTACAAGGAATGTGACTGCAATGGCTACAGTAAGAACAGCCACAGATCTCTAATGCCTGTTGGAAATTTGATCCATTTTGAAGGTTCTTAACCTCCAGGATCTGTGAATGATGCTGGCAACAGCACATCCCATTCCTTGTGGCCAGAGGAACCACTTCAATGAGGCTCAGGGAAGGAAGCAAAGCTAAAGGAGCAGCAGGAGCCAACACCCGCACTCCTCAGGGATGACTTGGGAATGTTTGGAGCAAGAGCAAATGGACAAAAGGGCTGGTGTGCTCCTGAGATCTCCCTGCTCCATCCCAGCATTGCCCACAGCAATTCCAGTTCTCAAAGCTGACAGAATAACCTCCCCCACTGCTGTGTTTTCTCCTCCTGAAGAGGAGACCCGAGGCTGGCAGGCACCACGCACCCTGCCTCTCCTGTGATGCCTTTGATGGGAACACGTAGAGACTGCTTTGGATTTTACAGTTTGTTTATAGCACACATTTGGGGAGCTACACGGACTGGGAAAATACATCCCATAAACAAACTGCTAAACAAAACAGGCTAAATATGTGCCACTCCAAACCAAAATAGATTCCAGCTACCCGTTGTGCTTCAAGCATATGTCTCTGACATCAGCTTCCCTTGGTGCCCCTGGTCCCGCGTTCAGTTTTGATTTTTAGGCTCTGGCACCATTGGCAGCACCTTCAGATGCCTCCCACAGCTCCAGGTAAGCCAAGAGCAGTGAAAATAAACCCAGGTGGAAGTGGAGACCAGCACAGTGACAGAGGCATCACCCTTCCCTGCTCCCACCCCACACACAGCGACTGCCCAGGTGTTCCAAAGGCTGCAGGATGTGGACCTGAGCCATCAGCTGGCTCGGGGACTGACTGCCGAGACAGAAGGGATCGCTAGGTGACAAAAGACTCACACAGCAAGAATTTCAGGCAGACATTTAGAGTTTCCCTCCCAAGAACTGTCCCGCCAGCTGAACTCTACCACCCTGCTAATGCCCAGAAGCAATTCCTCAAGCGTTTAAGCTTTATCATCCCCTCTCTGGGGCTGCATGGAGGGCACATTCCCCTGCGAATGCCTCTTCTGTCAAGATGCAAAGCTGTGGAAGCTGTGTGAAAGTAATTCCCACCCACTCCTACTGCCCCAGGAAAAATATTTCTTTGGTGGTTTTGCATAACAAACAGCTACACAATTTGCCTGTTTCTCCTGAGAAACTCAGGCTTAGAGGAAAACACCATCGCAGCGCTACTCTGAGACCAGACTTCATAAAGTTCCCCCTGCAAGGAGGGGAAATACTACCACAGAGATTAGGCTGCCGCTGCTCCTGATAACATTCAGTCACCCTGGCAGGCTGCAGCACACCGAGTTTGTAAAGCTCCTTGGGAATCCTTCAAGATGAAAGGTACAGTATGATACGGATGTATTATATCCACGGGCTTTGTTACAGCACACATTTCCTAGCATGGTTTTATTGCTGGAACACAAAGTTCAGCCGAAGCCTGGGGGCTCTTCAGGTGACGAATGCACCCCTGCAGCCCTCCCTCCCCCTCTGTGGGGGAGGAAAAATGCCAAAGCCCCTGATGGGAACAGCAGCGGGAGCAGCCACCGCCCTGCCAGCAGCAGCGGGAGAGGACCTGCCTGCACAGATAAGGCCAACCTCTGCTGGATGTGCTTCCAGCCTGCAACATGCCTGACTCCCAAACAGACCTGCCAGCCTCCCAAAATGCCACTGCTGCCACTGGCTCCTCTACAGCATCCCTCCTTTGCTGCTGGACCTTCTGCACAGCCTCCTGTCCCAAGCTAGCCCCAGTAAGGGACAGGAGGCTCCATCAGTTGAGCCAGCCTTAATTAAGTGTTACCCAGCACAGGTATCCCCTCAAACACCCTGAGCTGCCCACCCTGAACATCTGCTCCAGGCAGAAGATAGTGGGAGATGTTTGCTGTGGACACAGCTCGGCCATGGGCTGCCCAGTCTGGATGGCATGGAAGGGAGGGTGGGGAATCTGGATTCTCCTGGATCACCTGCCCAACACATTGCTCTGCCTGGGCACCTCTCTCTGGCCAGATCTCCCAGGATATTACAGGCAGAGGAACAAGGACTTTGATTGCAAGAAGGCTGGGAGGAATTCCCTGGGCAGGGCAGGAGAAAAGAGTTTAAACCCCTCTAATTTAAACAGATGGGAGGTTCAAAGGACATGGAAGAAGTGTGATGGGGGTAGAAGGAAAAGGGACATATCAGGGTGTACCAATAAGCCCCCAAAGCTGTCCAGGGCCCCCACTCAAGCTGAACCCAGCACACAGGTGATGGCTTAGGCCCAGAGAAAGCCAAGGTAAAGAGCTGCCATCACCCTTCACCCCACAGAGCAGCCTGGGCATGGCAGGGCTGAGTAACAGAGTGAGGTGGGAACAACTGGCAGCCCCTGCCATGGGAGCCCCATCATCCCAGGCAGCCCATCTCAGTGGGAAACTGCCTGGGAGAGCAGACCTTGCCCTAGGGGCTCCTGCATGAGGAATTCATCGGGTCAGTGGCACCAACTTTTACCTCATCAGGCCCCCTGGTAGCAAAAGCAACACCCACAGCAAGAGTGAGCTGAGGGAGAGGCTTTTCTGGCCAGGGTGGATGAGCAGCAGATCCTGGCCCAGGGCTGCAGGGAACATGCTCTGCTGCAGCCCCCCTTCCCTGCTCACACTCACAGACCACCCCGTGCTCCCCACCCTGCCATGGCAGCACTGCAGCAGGAAGCTGATGGCACTGAGCAGCTGGCTTGAGGCAACAAAAACATTCCTATGCTGCTGCCAGCTCTGATATGCTGTCCCTTAATCCCACAGTTTAGGGATGTGCTGTGCCCCCTGGAATGCTGGAGAACCACAGAGAGCAGCAAGGAAAGGATCTGGGCTGTGAACGGCCTTGGGACAGCCCCAGGCACACTGGGGAATGCCAGCTCATGTCAGGCAAGTGCCTGGGCAGGCAGGAGCCCTGGGGGTGGCCAGGGAGCCCAGCTCACACAGCACAGCCAGGGCAGGGACACGGCCACATGAGAGGCCACCAGGTTTCCCTAGATAGAGAAAAGGGAGAGAAAAATGGAAAAACAATCAAAGCATGGTCATGGCTGGGAGCAGAGCTGGGGTCCCCAGAACCTGCACCCCAGTTATACAGACCTGGGGCTGTGGGAGGGTAGGCTCACCTCTGTAGTGAGTCCACAGCAGAGCCAGAGCCCCTCCACAGGCACATCCCATCCCACAGAAAGAAAGGCACCAAAAGACCCAGGCTGGCCCCAAATCAGGCTGGAGCCAGAAGTTCCCTCCACCACTCAAGGACGTGCCAGCACCCAGCCCTGGGGAGCTCTCTGCCCCCACTGCAGCCCCCGAGTGCAGCTGGCAGTGCCACTTCTGTGCCATTTCCCGGCTCTGGAGGAGCAGGTGATGGAGCACAGGAGGTGCCCAGCCCCACGGGCCCTCTCCCTGCACAGCTGACCTTTAGCAGCCCATCTCCCTGTGTGTGACCAGCCCCTGCCTCCCTCTCCTAACAGGATCACTCCCATGCATATGCCTGGGAGCAGCACCATTAGCCCAGTAATCTTCCTAAATACAGCAGTTACCAGGTGACTGGGAAAAAATCTCTTTTACTGCTGATGCTGCTAATGGAAAATTTCTCCCCTTTTGCTGCTGCTTTCAAAGCCAGTCGAGGTTTCCCACAGACTTTGTCTTCCACTAAGACAGGATAGGTGAAAGCACAGAGAAAGGAGTGCAGGAGTGGTGGGGAGCAGATAATGTGAAATAGAGAGAACTGTGCTTCTGCCCCCTCCCCACCAGCCACCTGTGCCCACAGGCAGAGCCCTGGCTTCAAATCTTGTGTGTCCCATCTTCCTGCAGGCAGCCACAGCCCAACCTCCCCCTGCAAGGAATCCCTTCTTCCCCAGACCTGCAGCAGGATACTCTGAAGAATTCAAGAGCACTGCTTCTTGCAAGACAAATGGGGAGGGCTCCCAAGGGGAACAATGGGCCAAAACATTTATTCTGCGATTTTCTTCCCCACTTTTCCCCTTCCCAGGAGACATCCAGAAGGCCTCACCCAGCCAGTGCAGATGCAGGCAGCCAAGATCACTGCTCGTCCCCTCTGCATGCCATTCTGCTTCTTCAATACCATTAAGTGTCTCCATGCTGTCTGGACACTGGAAACCCTAACTGCATTAGCTGAGACCCGAGCAGCAGCACAAGCATTCAATTCTTTTAAGTGGCCCCATTTCTAAGCTGGTTATGCACAGAAACCATCTCTGCTCGATGCCATCACGCACCCCACAGGTAGTGACAGAGTAGGACTGGGGACACAGGCCAAGGGTCATCATTCCTCATTTCAAATGGTTGCTACAGCAGGAGGACACTCGGGCATAGGCTGTACTGTGGAGATTTCAGATGGTGAAAGGCATCAATCGAGGCATCTTCTTTTCTTTCAGCTCCAACCCAGCCTGCCCCACACTCTAGATGGCATTTTGGTGTGATGGCAGGTGTTTCTCAAGCCACCTGCACCTGCAAACGTGTGTCAAAGCAGCATAAGATCGATACCTCATCATTCCCACACATGGCCTCAATCTGTTCTCCCGCTGTCCCAGCCAGTCCCGTGCCTGAGCTCCTGTCACACCAGGAAAGCCCAAGGGCTCAGCCCTGTTTCACAGCCAGCCAACACCACACATCAGCACCGTGTCACAAAGGCTGGCCCATCACACAGCTGAGCTTCTCACTTTGAGGGCTCAGGAGGGAACAGGCAGCAAGTTTGGGAGGTAACATCCCTCTGCGTGGTGGCACTTGGAGGTCATTCACCACCCCATTCCCCACGGAGGACTGCAAGCTCTCTGCATAATCCTGAATAAAAGCTCAGTGTTTCTTCCTGAAAAAGAGCAACAAAAGCCTCTGGCACACAGGCATCATGGAATATCAGCTGGGAGGAAGGGGGAGCAGAGGAGATCCCCAGCCACCAGCCTCCTCCCGTGGCAGCTCAGCCGCAGCAAGCAGCTCCTCTCTCCCGCCATAGTTAATCTTCTGTTGCCACTAGCTGGTCAACACGGGTACTCTTGGAAAGCAGCAGCTCCCCGAGCACAGCCTGCACTCAGCTACATATTCCCAGCTTTAACTGGGATATTCAGCCCAGAAAATGCCCAAGATGAAGCAAAATCCCTGTCAAGTTCACACCTAGGCATGCTGGACAAGCCATGTTCAACCCTTGCCTTTGGAGAGGGAAGGGATGGCCTCAGGACTGTCCTCTTTTCCTTGGCATCTTTTTCCTACAGCCTTTCTGGGGTTTATAGTGCTTGCAGACCTGCAGCTCAGCATCCACATCCACCCTGAGCTGGGCTCTCCCTCCTCTTCCCAGCTATAAAATCCAACATCTTGGAAAGCTGGAGTTATCACATGGTAATACAAGGAGGGGAAGAAAGTACTAGCAGGTTTTCCTCTTCCCTACACCCTCCCCAGGCAGCCCCCACCACCAGAGACCTGGCCCAGACCCCGGACCACAGAGAGCTGTGGATGGGAATGGAGGGGCAGGGAAGCAGCCCCACTGTCAGGTCCACATCTGCCCCTGTGCCAGGGTGCCCACCAACCTGTCTCACCCTCACCACAGCATCTCACTGAGGCTTTTGGGGTGGAAGATATGACTCTTTACCCATTGGATTAGCTGGGGGATAGAAACAGTATAAACAGAAACAAAATAAAACAAAAAGAAAAAAAGAATTAAAAAAAAAATAAAAAAAATAAAAACCCCAACACTTGATTAACCAAACCTCTGAGCTGATACTCCAGGCATCTCAAGCCTAGCAGGAGGCAGTTAATGCAAAGGGAGGTGCAGAAACCAGACTTTGCTCATCGGCTTTTCCACAGAGACAATCCCACTTTGAGATGCCAAGCCCTGATGATGGAGTCACACACTGGGCACACTGCACCCACACAGTGCTGCTCCAGACCCCACAGACCTGCTCAAAGCAGGGAAGGGCACTTCTAAACAGCAGCATCAGAAGTTGCAGTCACACCTGTGCTCCCCAGGTGACCCTTCAGCCTCCCCACCCGCTCTGCACAAACAGAAGCTGGTGACCAAAATGAGGGTGGCAAAACCCTGCTCCAGCATTTCTAGGAACAGCAATAAATACAATCAGCCCATAGGGCATTTAGTGCTTTCCCTTATTTTAATGTATTAATGGAAACTCAGAATGATTAAGGTTGGAAAAGGCCTCCATAATAATTGAGATAATTGAGTCCAACCTGTGACTGACCCCCACCACGCTGTCACCCAGCCCAGAGCCCTGAGTGCCACATCCAGGTGTTCCTTCAAGGCTCAACACTCCCACCCTAAAGAGGAGAAGTCCAGCTTACAAGATGACTTTGGGAAAAGTTAAGAAAGGAGTGGCACTGAACTGCTGAGGAGCTGGAGAAGCAGGGGACAATCATCAATCAGCCACACACAGGGGCCACAGGGGGACACCAGGAATGCAGACACACCAGCCTGTTATGTGACAACCACCAAAACAAAGCACTTTGAAGCACTGCAGACACCGTCAAACAGCATCCATTAAAGCCATTTATGAGAAGTGTGTAGTAAACTGTTCTTATGTAAGCCACTACAGGGTAAGAGCAGTGGTGAAAATTGCTCTGCCTCTTCCCTTCTCTCTCCTCTATACAAACCTGTTCACACATAGACAGAGCTCATCTAAATTAGCTCGGAAGCAAACTGCCTCATTCCCTGAATTGCACTCAGAGCTGGCTACACCGAGGTGGAGCAGCTTCTGTAGGAAACACATGGCTGCTGACTGAATCAAGATCCACACTCAGAGAGACCTCACTGTGCAAGGATAAAGTCAGTGATAGGCTGCACCGTGTGCCAGAGTAACTCTAGGAGAATTAGAGAGGGGGAAAAAAGCCACAAAGCATCAGTAGTGTCCAAGGTTAAGGAAAGGGCAGGATGCTTTTTCAGGAAAGGGGAGGCACAGCAATTCATAATGCACTGGTGGCACTTACATTTGTCATTTCCTGCCACCACTGGGCTTTGCTGAGTAATTTTAGAGTAACATAACTGGGGGGTAGTGGGAGAAGCATCCTCCTAGTCTCCAACGCAGGAGGGCAAAAATAAACCGAGGCGTAGGAACCACAGGAGCTGTGACACCCCACTGGAGGAGGGACACCGAGCACGGGGAGCTGCCAGTGGGTGTTTCAGCAGCTGGTCCCTGCTGCAGTCCAGGAGAGATGCACAAAGAATCAAAGTTTTCTACCTTTGCTGAGAGAGGATGAAGCCATCCCCACGCTGGGCTCCCAACCTTCCTGCAGCTGCAGGGTGCCCATTGAGGCACAAAGAGCTGGAGCTGCTGTCCAGCATCCCAGAGTGCCCACAGGCACACAGGGAGGGTATGGAGCATCCCCAGGTACCCTCCTGTGGAGCATCCCTGGTACCCCCTGGGCACACAGGGCAGGAGCTCCTGTCCAGCATCCCCTGTACCCTCCTGGGCACACAGAGCAGGAGCTGCTGTCCAGCATCCCCTGTATCCCCTGGGCACACAGAGCAGGAGCTGCTGTCCAGCACCCCCAGGTACCCTCCTGGGCACACAGAGCAGGAGCTGCTGTCCAGCACCCCCAGGTACCCTCCTGTGGAGCATCCCTGGTACCCCCTGGGCACACAGGGCAGGAGCTCCTGTCCAGCACCCCCAGGTACCCTCCTGGGCACACAGAGCAGGAGCTGCTGTCCAGCACCCCCAGGTACCCTCCTGTGGAGCATCCCTGGTACCCCCTGGGCACACAGAGCAGGAGCTGCTGTCCAGCATCCCCTGTACCCTCCTGGGCACACAGAGCAGGAGCTGCTGTCCAGCACCCCCAGGTACCCTCCCGTGGAGCATCCCTGGTACCCCTTGGGCACACAGAGCAGGAGCTGCTGTCCAGCATCCCCAGTACCCCACTGGGCACACAGAGAGGAGCTCCTGTGGAGCATCCCCGGGTACCCACCACCCCCTAGTGGGCTCCTGCCTTCCACAAGTAGCTGCTGCTGCTGCTCCTGATGTTGCCAGCATGCCACGGGCCCAGGCCTGGCTGTGTGGATGTTTCCTAGTGCTGATTTCTCCTCTATCTCAGCCTTGCAGCGGCTCCTGCAGACCAGGCAGCCCTGCAGGCAGGGATGCTACACTGGAACCTCTCGCTTTACGCACTTAAGAGAATAAAATCTCATATTGTCAGGGAACAGATAAAGTTGTTTCCTCCTTAGGAGGAGGAATCTTTTAAAGAAAAGGGACACAGATCACTCCAAGAGCTTTGTACCAGCCACCAATTCAGGGCATCTGCTGGGAGGATGTGGCACTTTGGGACATGGTTTAGTGGTGGACTTGGCAGTGTTAGGTTTACAGTTAGACTTGATGATCCTAAAGATCTTTCTCAACCTACATGATTCCATGACTTTATGTTTCACATCACTGCAGACAAGGCTCTGGCACCTGCCAGCCTTTAGCTACAGATCACCCATCCTCCTTTAAATGGTAAGGAGTGAGGAGCAGCACAGGAACCACTGCAGCACTGGGAGATTTACTGAGCTGGGAGTTGCTGAGCACACCCAGCACTACAGCCCTGGCTGCTTGAACTCACTGCCACTAAGCAAAGCAATGTTTTCCTTCCTGCCTCCTGGCCTGGAGAGACTTTTGAGCCCTGCAGAACGGAGTGGCCTCAATTTTTTCTCAACTTATTTCACTTCAGACTCAGTAGCACCAACACCATGTCTCAGCTTTGCTAGCTTTATTCTTCCTTTTCTTTTTTATTTAATCGATTTTTTTTTCCTTTCAAAAACCCCTCCAGAATGCCAGGCAGGTTGGCTGTCATGAGCTGTGTGCTTTAGGAGGTCATCCTGCCCCATCCTTACCCTGCTGAGGCCAGAAACTGATCTCTGCTCACAGCGAGATCCTGCACTCCAGGACACTCAGGAGTCCTCAACACATTTGCAGCCGGCAGGACGTCAGCTCTTACGTGTCCTCCTGAGCTCATGCCCAGACAGCCACTAAACATGTCCAGCAACACGCATAAAGAGATACAATCATCAGAAATCAGCCCAAGATAAGGACCTGCAAAGATTCTGCCAAAGAGAAATCTCTGCCCCCGCATCACTCCCAAGCCCTCCCGCATGTAACGTGATTTTCACCTTCAAGAGCCCATTACGAGGCAGCAGCTGCTCTCCGGTTCCCAACCATCAATGAAGTTAGAAAAGGATAGAGAGGGGGGGAAAAAAAACCACCACAGAAAACTACAGCCTCAATTCCTGCACTGGGAAAACCAGCCAACAGAAATCCTCCACAGTCCTCACCCAGAGAAGAGTTAACAGCGAGTGAGACAGTTGCCACACCAGGAGACGGGGAGAAATGCAACAAATTTGAAATATCAGAACATCCACAGCAATTCATGAGCTAGACCTTGGGGAAGGACAAGTGTTTTACCTTCTCTGGAGGTAACGGACTGATTAATTCCAGGACCATGATGAAGCCATCCCACCATGGGCACAGCCTCCGTTTATCTTCCAATCTGCCTGATGCCTGTGAGTCCAGGGGAACAGGAGGGGATGTTTTGGGGTGTTCTGTTCATGAAGGGGCAGGAAATCCCCCACAGATTTGCACAAGATGTGCTTCATATTCATGAGTACACACATATACAATATGCCAGGCGAGTAAAGGAAAATTTTAGATGAAGACATGGTCTCTTTCCTGGCAGGCACTCACAGAAATAGGATTTGCTATACAAGATCGTGCCTCTGATCTATCAAGACAAATTTCTCTCCTCCAACTTGAGCTATTATCTAAGCTCACACAGAGGGGTTTCTTTGCTATCTGATATATTTAGATCAGTGCGCAATTCACACCCAGTCCCTGAAGAAACTGTACTCCAATCTGAAAATTAACTCAGTGAACCATGAAACTTCTTGTTACTTTTAACCACGGTATGGTAAACGTCATTCCTACTGCATCAACCCTTTGATTTGTCACTTTTGTTAGTGAAAACAGACTACCTGGTTTGTTTCAGATTTTTGCAGTTGACCAACTGCGCCTAAGGAAACTGCAAAGCTGGAGCCCAGAGCCTCGGGAAGTAGCACCAACTTATTTATTAGGGCGTTTGCTACAGCAAAGCTTCACACAAGGTAAAATGACAGGGCTGGGGAACACAGACAGGCATTCCCCTACCCCTGCTCATTGCACCCACTGAAAGGCAATCACTCCACGAGGTATGAGAAGGGACTTGGGGTCAGCTGCCCCCGGTGAGACTGGACATGGGCACACCTTGACACACCTGGGGCACACAGAGAGACGCGCTGGAAGTCACAATCCCGTGTGTCAAGAGACACCTGAGACCCGAGATAAGCAGGTACTCAAATCATCCTGGGTTTGGATGCCGAAGAACAGGACAGCTGATGGATAAAGCAAAGATCAACAAAAACCCTTCGGTGACCTGGCAGAGTAAACACTGCACTACCCAGGTGACATTCGGAACAGTTCTCGTGGGGGACTGGCTGATTACGGCACAGAAATGGGTGAAAGTGGCAGGAGGCAGCTCGGGCACCGCATCCGAAACAACAGGGTCCGGCATCAGGACCGAAGTACGACCATAGAATTATTTCTATTCCCATCCCCCTCCCCACAAAGCTGAGAGCGGAGGAAAGTCTGCAGCGTTCGCACAGACCCGGGCGCTCGAGTTGTGCGTGAAGCGAGAACGAGCTTCGAGAATTAACACGAAGCATTTATAAAATCAAGCACTAGATAGAAGAAAAAAACCTGCCCCTCCTGCTCTGCCAGTGTCGGCGGCACCTCCTCGGGGCTCAGAGCTCAACTTGGAGCACACGAGGCAGCCCCCATCAGTTCCAGCCTGCGCGGGGATGCTCTCCTCCTCCCGGGGAATGCTCTCCTCCTCCCGGGGCTGGCAGCGGCGGCAGCCTCAGGCCCTGCTAAAAAATCCCTCCCCGGCAGGAAAGGCAAAAACCCAAAAAAACCAAAAAAATAAACAACAACCCAAAACCCAGGATGCAGCACAGGGGGCAGGGTTAGAAAGCCCCAAAACACATCGAGCTGCCCGCGGAGCGGGGAGGGCGGACAGGGAGCCGGCACGGCGGCTGTCAGATGCTCCGGGGATGCTCCGGGATGGCGGGGCGGGATGCGGGACGGGACGGGACGGGGCGGGAAGCGGCGCGGGGCGCCTACCGAGGGTGAAGAAGGGCAGCTCGGTGTTGTCCAGATCGTCTTGCACGGCGACGCGGCCGGGCAGCTCGCTGCGGACGAAGAGCAGCAGGCGGGACTCGGCGGCGGCGGCGGGCGGCGGGGCTCCGCTCCAGCTGATGTCGTTCTCCCGGAGCACCGGCAGCGTGGACACTGTCACCGTCTTCACGCGGCAGGGGCCG
>VWYP01013112.1:733901-746703 GCA_013400435.1 Pycnonotus jocosus
CCGCCCCGGCCCCGCCGCCGCTCCCCGCGGACCCTCCGCCCGCCCCGCTCCGCTCCCCGCTCCGGGAGATGCGCTCGGTGCCGGCACCGGCCCCGCCGCCGCTTCACCGACCCGGCTGCTGCTGCTGCAGCACCGATCCCGCATCTCCGCGCAGCTGGGAGGGCTGGAGGAGAGGGGCTTGGGCAAGGGCATGGAGCCACAGGGCAAGGGGGATGGCTTGGAAGTGACGGAGGGAAGGGTTAAATGGGGTATCAGGGAGACGTTCTTCCGTGTGAGGGGGGCGAGTCACTGGCACAGGTGGCCCAGAGGAGCTGTGGGTGCCCCTGCACCCCTGACAGTATCCAAGGCCAGGTTGGACAGGGCTTGGAACAGCCTGGGATAGTTGAAGACCCTGTCCATGGTGGAGGAGTGGAACTGGGTGGTCTTTAAGGTCTCTTCCAATCCAAATCATTCTAGAATTCTATGCTTTTATGAAAATCCTGCTGTCCCCCCATCCAGTTCATCGCCACACTTTCCTCAGACTGTTCCTTCCTTTCAGGGAACTGCCAGGGTACAAGAGCACAGGAATGAGTTTCCTGAGAGCTTTTACCAATTATTACCCTCTCCTAAGTGAATAGGCAGCTCCAGCATCCAGGGCACACAGGGATGGCTTGCAGTGACAAACCTGGAGGAGACAAGCTTGTGACCTAGAGCAAAGATTTTTAGATTTGGTGTTTACCAGTCAGCATTTAG
Organism: Pycnonotus jocosus; assembly: GCA_013400435.1. NCBI lineage: Eukaryota > Metazoa > Chordata > Aves > Passeriformes > Pycnonotidae > Pycnonotus > Pycnonotus jocosus. Next base: position 734,634 of record VWYP01013112.1, read on the forward strand.
ATGGGGGCCAGAAGGATAAATGACGCTGAGGTCTGATCTCAGATTCCTCCATCCCTCCATCACATGGATGCCTCGGTGCCACCTGAAGGCTGGAGTGTGTGCTTGAAGACAAAACCAGGTGAGCTCCACCGCCGTGGTTTTTCTCACACTCTGGCTCGAACTGCGGTGGAGCCACCTGGCTCTTCCAACTGGAATTATGTGAATTTGAAGGCAAACCCTGTCCCTACAGAGAAAATAGACACATTTGACCCCAGCCCCAGCGCCCTGTGAACTCCTGCCCACAGCAGGGCATGACTAACAAAGACAAGGAGAGACAGCCTACAGGAGCTGTGAGTCACTGACTCACAACAACAATTTCCCACTGACTGCTAATCTACCTGATTTTATTTGTAGATGTACATATAAAAGAAGATGTCAAAACCCTAACAAAGCACACTTAATGCTCAGGCTTATATTATTTCCACAAGCTAATTAAGAGCAATTCATCACATGCCTATTGAGGCAAAACAGCCTTCTGAGATACCTAGGTCATCAAATGTTAAAACCACAACAAGGGCAGAATGGCAATGAATATGAAATCCAGGAAACAAACAGCTCCAGCCCCATTCCCAGGGGCCATTCCCAGCTCCAGCTTCCAACCTTAACAAGCTGCAGCCCTGCCGTGGTGTGAGAACAGTGTCTGTTTGCAGGTACAGGAATAGAGAGAAAGCAAAAAGTGCTCACCAGGAAAACAGGCAACTTGTTGCAAAACATTAAATGTGGGGCCCCAGCTCTGTCTAAGTTGGAGGGGTGAAGATTCCAGGCATGCAGGAAAAAAAAAAAATCAGACAAAAATGCAGCCCTGTCAAGTGCTTGTTTGAAAAGTGTAATACTAGGTAAAAAAGTTTCCCTTACTTTCCTTTTCCTTTTTTTTTTCCNGAAGGGTACATTTTGGACTATCTCAGGCTTCTATTGGTATATGAGCTCCTTTCTTTTTCTTATTTCTCAAATTTCTTCTAGTCAAAGAATGCAAAAAACCAGCACAGCATCGATTCATAAAGTGACACACAAGTAGCCAATATGGATACAAAAGAGGAAATTTTAAATATTGCTTTAGAACTGTAAATTCTGAAAAAGAAAAACATCTCTTTCTCTTTGAGGCCCCATCCCTGTTACTTCTATCTCCTTGTAGCCACTTGCTACACAACTGCATCCATTTGCCAAAAGTAGAGAATTTTTTCTGTCAAGTACCAGGAGATTTTGGTTAGGGGGTGTCCTTGGGCTAGCGAGGGGATCTAGAGAGCTCACAGCTGCTGTCACAGCTCTGAACAATGTGGTTTCTTCTCTCAGTCTGCTGAGGATCCAGCTGAATTGGTGGGCAGTTTTAGGTGCATCCAGATTTTCCCTGACCTAGCAAACACCATCAAGCAGCGAGGTGCGTGTTTTCCAGGGCTTACAGCTGGAAAGCAAAGGTCAGGAGACACAGGTTGAGACACCTGCTTTGCTGCAGACTGCCTGACTCCAGGCAAGTCCTGAGATATGAGAAAACAGAGCTCCAGCAGCTCTGGATACATCATTCAGTCCTACCTTGCCTTACAAAGTTCTGCTAACAACTCTCTGCTGAGCAGCACACCGAGATTTTTCTCAAGTCCTCCTGCACAAGCACAGACACGCTGATCAAGGGGAAGGTTCTGCAAAACCACTGCCTGCAAATGGGCACATTCTGCTTCCATTTAGTCTGGATCCTTCCCCGTGTAAATGCAAATCTCCATCCTCATTTTGTGGAGAAAACGCCTTTTCCTTCCAAAGAAATGAGCTGAAGGCAGAACTTCACTGTTTGAAAACCATCAGTAGTATTTGCAAAGGGGAATGTGCTAATCCTGCTTTGAAACTGAAAGGTTTCTGTTACCCCCTGCTTTTTACAACACGAACGTAAATGGCAGAACAGGGTTCTGAGAGTTTCACTTGCTGAAAAAAATATTTTAGGAACGCTTACAGAAGTTTGTCTAACTTGCTAATTTGGAGACACTTTAAATCTGAAAAAACTCTGGATTTTCAAGCCAGTTGCATAGCCCATAACCCAGATTGCTATTTCTAAATGAGGCCTATTTTTAATATCTTTTTTCTTATGCTTCATGGATCCAGCCTTTCCTTGGGGACGCCAGCGCCTGCCTGACCGTCGATTTCAATAGCATCGGGGCCAAGAAACCGGCAAAACCTGCAAAAACTGCTTTTCCCAGCAAAAACACCGGATGGAAATGGAAATCCTCTTACAAGTGAAAATGCGTTGCACTGACAGGACCCATCTGGGCAGGGTGAGATGGGGGACCTGACGGGTTGTCAGGGAGCACCAGCTCCATTCTCACCTCAGCTGCTGAGTGCGCAGCTTGGGGGCAAATCCCTTCTTTTTCCTTCAATCTGGGGGGGGTGGTTGCCTTCTTTTTTTTTTTTTTTTTTTTTTAATCCTCTCTCACATACAGGAATGCAAGGAAAATGATTAGTTGCTGCCATAATGGATAAAAAAGAGATACTGAGGGCTGTGGAAATTATCTCTGTTCTGGTCCCAAGCGTGGGGGGTTCCACACAGAAAGCAGAAACATTCTCAGTAGGAGCTGGGAGCTTCTCCACGACTGAGAGGCAACAGCGAGCTGTTCCCGGGTGGAGCAGCCTCTAGGAGAAGACAGAGCATATGTTGTGTGTCATGCAAACCAGGAACCTTGGCTGTGCCTCTCTCTGCCTTATGCCTCTCTCTGCCCACATTCAGGCCTGATTTTCACCTGAGTGGATTTTTTTAGCAGGGGCTTTGAGACATTCAATTTATTTCTTAGTCCCAAGCAGAGTGGTTCAGCCCCAGGGTTATTTCCTTCTTCACAACAATACCCCAAGTGGGATTGAGGCAAACCCAGGCTTTTGTGCCTCTGTGGAGAGCTTTGAGAAGACATTTCACTGGAAAGTGCTTAAAGAATCTGTATAATCTAAGTTTAAAATGGATGGTGAAGGAAAAAAAAAAAAGTAATTCTCATTTAAAGGGTCACAGATGAAGCATTCTTTGACTTTCAATCCTATGAGCTGTATTTCTGGACACCCAGAACTAATGCACCTTTTATTGGCTGGCACAGATGAGGAGGTTATTGCAAAGATACCAATAGCAGCTTTCTGAAGTGGTTTTCAATTGGCCCCATTACTAAAGGCATGTACATACAGCAGGGATCATTAAAATGCACTCTGTATTTACAATACAGAGAGCAATTTGTGTTTGTAATGCCTGTATGTCGCAGATCCTGCTGCTTGCAATCAGAGGAGAAAGTCACTGGTAGAGCTCTGATGTAATCAGTGGTTTATATTTCACCCTGCCAGGGTCACATCAGCATCAATAACTCTGCTGAAGGAGTAAGAAAGATTATTTTATTATTATTGTGAAGTAAATGGCACAAAATTAATTTTGTTTCCAAGCTGCAGTGTACAAATGCTGGTCCCCAGCCACACGGTCCCTGACTGTCATCGGTGACCACAGGGCTCAATCTGTGCTTTTGCCAGCTCTCACAAGCAACACAGCAGACAGGCTGGGTCAGCAGTTCCAAGAAATACCTCCTGAGAGAGGAGGGGGTGCACAAAGTGCCCTTTGCAGATCGGTTCTTGCTGCTGGGTTAACAGCACGGCAGCGTGCCCCTCGCTGTGCTCAGAGCTGCAGGAGATGCTGCTTTCTGACACAGCATCAAAACGGGAGCTTCCTGACCACTTCCAGAGAAGTGCCCTGAGGGGACACTCTGCCAGCTTTAGCCTCCTTGCTTTGGCAGCCGGGAGAGGCTGAATTTTCTCCTCCCTCCTCAGGTATAAGTAGTTGGTTCCTACCTTTTATAGGAGAGCTGTGAACCACCAGCTGTGTGCTGGGAAACAGCCCCTGGGCTCGTTCAGAAGGGTCTGGAGTGGGAACAGGGAGCTGCATCATTTGTCCAGCAAGGAAAGGCTGTTCAGCATCTTGGGCTACAACCAACAGCCTCACCTACCCAGGGAAGGCTGAGCTCAGGTGCCCATGGCATTTTCTAGGTGTCCTCCTGTGACATTCTGCACTGCCTGCCTCTTTATGGCTCCCTTGGGGGGCTCACTGGGGTTTCAGCCAGACATTTCTTGTGTGTGGTTGCAGCAGGGTCTTAGGCACGTCCAGGCCCAAAGCCACATTGGAAAGGGACCTTGCACACCCCGAGGCTGGAGTCAGGCAGGTACCTGCTGCAATCCCCCTCTCAAACAGCCCCATTGCCAGGCATGGGCCAGCCTGGCTGTCAACAACACTGACAGAGGAAGGGAAAACCCAAGGAAAAGTGGAAAGCAGCCTGTTGCTTGAGCCAGAGTCCAAGGAGTGAGGCTTTCCCATCCCCTCCTTCAGAACCCCATAAGCACTCCATCACTGCCTGTCCTCTGACACAACTCCATGAGCAGCAGCAGCCTCCAGTGTGGCTGCTCTCCTTGCCAAGATGAAAGGAACCTTCAATGCATGTAACTCTTGCACTCTACTTAATTAATCAGTTTTTGCATTACAACTGAAACTTCTTTGATGCATGAAATATTAAGGAGCAGCACGGGGAGGGGAAGGAGGGGGGTGGTGTTGGCTTTCAGTGCCTGAGAGATGGATGGGCTGAGGGAGCCTGGGGCTGAGCTGCAGGCAGCACATCTGCAGCAGGACAGCCTGGCCAGGTAGAGAGGTGCCAGCCAGCAAAGGCATTCCCTGCACTCTTTTCCTCTCAAGCAGAGGGGTTTTGTTCCACATTGAGGCCCTACACAGTCATCAAGGTTTGCTCACACAGGCATAGGAAGGGGACAGTGCCTCATTAAACTTCCATGAAAAATAATCTCTGGTTGATTCACTGGTTTGTTGTTTTTTGTTTTTTGTTGGTTTTGTTTTTTGTTTTTTTGGTTGGTTTTTTTTTTTAATCTCATGATGGCTGCAAGAAAGTGAAGTGAAATGAGTCTTGGGTGAAAAGAAACAGCTCCATTCTGGAAAAGCCAGACAGGCTTTTAGTCCGATGAGGCTGTCCCAAAGGATGTGTGAGTAGTTATCTGTGTTAGGGGTTTGGAAGTGCCATTTCCACACTGAAGGAGGGAAGGCAGAAATCCACAGATGTCAGTGTGGATATCCCTGCATCCCTTCCTCGTGCACAGCAGGGATTCAGTGCCACTGTCCCCAGGTGTGTTTGACACCACAGAGCCACTCTGCTCTTAAAAAAACCTCCAAACCTCCTTTTTCTCCCAAACCATCCCATTTGATCAAAGTCCCCTGGCAACTCTGCAAAGGAGCCCAAAGGAGCCCAAAGCAGAACCCTGAGTCTTTGCTTTCCACCCTGCCCCTTCCCAGCTGACTCATTCAGGAGCTGAGTTGGCTCCTGAAAAAGAATCCATCAGTTCAGACCTGCTTGTACTGAACCATCAGCCCCTCCAGAGCATCACCATGGGCCTGGCTGCCACAGCCCGAGCCAAGCAGGCAGGTAACACATTCCCAAAAACAAATGGCAATGCTTGGGCCTGCATTAGCTGCATAAAGGGTAATAAATGAATAAATCGGTTAATTATACCCACCACAGAATTTAATTAGGCCGTCTCTGTTCACTCTGCTTCAGCCAGAATCTCAATTATAAATCTTTATTTTCAAGGTTTCACAGCTTGGACATAAAAATTTGCTCTGGGCTTAAACATGACACACAAGGTCTTCTGTTCAGGGACTGCTGCAGTTTTTTTAACCAATCTTTCTTAAAAAGGTCAGGTTGGGAGACCAGATGGCTCGAGGGGAAGGTAATGAAGATGCAGGGCTCTTCTGGAAGAGGTGGCTGGATGAAATTGTGGGCAGCTTAACTGAGCTGAGACATTATTAAAGGCTGCTGGGTGAAACCACACTCGACCCTCCCTGATCCCAAACAGGAGCCCTGGTTGCAAAACGCGGCTGGGGCTGGTGCTGAGTGGCATCCCCACTCCCCATCAGCAGAGATCAAGGGCTGCAGGGGCTGGGGAGAGGGACCCTCGGGCCCCCGGGGCAGGGCCAGGCAGGGGGAGCTCACACACCTGGCTCCTGCACAGGGAATGTGCTCCAGGGCTCTCAGGTGTGTTCGTGCTGCCTCCCCCAGCAGGAATCACCCCTCTGCCTCCTCCTTCTCCAGGGAGGCCAGCTGGGTGACCTGGAGCAGCTGGAAAAACACGAGGCAGATGAGAAATTGTTCCACTTTTGAAATTGTTATGATTTTGAAGGTAATTTAGGAGCCACCTTTTGCTTTCTGGAGTTGACGGTATCGAAATCCAGTACTCTGTCTGGTTAAATGTGCTCTGAAATATTCTGATCATTTTAAAATGTCAATAGTCTTACAGGAAAAACAGAAAACTTGTTTACCAGCAGCAGAAGCATCTACAGCCACAGGTCACATCTTCATCCAATCCAAGGCATGCTATTCCATATTCCCTCATTGAGTTAATTAGTTGATTTGCTTTCCAAGCCCTATGCCAAGCCCCCACCTCCCTCTGAGGGAAAACAGGGATTGTCAGCAGGGCCCAGCCCAACAGCCAGCCCTGAGAAGATTTTTCCAGGCAGTCCCACTGGTCACCCAGACCATTGGTCAGCCCATCTTTTGCCTCAATATATATATTTTAGGAGCACTGCAGGTGCCTGTTCACTTACTACCATGACCACCTGGTATGACCACCTGTCAAGATTAGAATTTTGACAATATTTTCTGCACATGCCTGCCCCTAGTTCCCCAGCAATGCTGTTCTGCACATCCTACCTGTCCTAAATCCTCACTGGGTAAACCAGAACAGACCTTGGGGAATCCAGACCCCAGGACTGCTGATTGCATCTTTAACCAGCGGGTCACAATAGTTTATTTTGTGGTTGGTTCATCACAGAATTTAACCCTTTGGAAACACTGGCTGCCTGATCCGTGCCAAATTCCTGCTCAGGGGGTTTTGATGTATGGCACGAATTACCGGTAATAAGGAAAAAGATATATGGGATGGATTAATCAAATCATAAATTTCTTAAATCTCCATGGCAGTCCATAAATCAAATTTGGCTGGATGTTACTGGCACTTTCTCAATGTGTAATAGGAAGCAGAGATGACCTGTACATACAGAGCAGGGTGGTTTTTTGCTGGCCAGTTGGGAAATTCTGGTTAAATGATTAAAGGGAGTGAACACCTTTTCTATAAGGAGCATGTTCATGTATTCCAAGCTTCACTATTGGAAATGTGTGCACTTTCTGGAAGGTAAAATGTGCATTTTCCCACACTAAGAGTTAAATCAGACATAGAACAGCTACGGGATGAGGCTAAACATGGCACAGCTTAAATTTCGTGAGACAGAGACAGGTCTTTCCTGAGAACTGATGACTATCCTGGGCAGACCTTCCAACTATTCTGACTTTTTAGGGTTTTGCCCCATTTTGTGTGCAAAGAACACACTTCTGGGAGCCCAGTAATCAGCATCCCTTCCCTGCTGAGGTTCAGCTGGATTCCAAAAAGTCCTGCTCCATCTGGGCTGATTCACAAGAAATACCCAACTAAGGGCAGCAGAATACCAGTCTAACCCTTACTTTATTACCAGTGAAAACTATCACTTGGAATCATCCCTTCAGACTAAGCCCTCGCCCAGACTAGACTGACCCTTTATTCTGGCCCTCCTAGAGGCACAATTCCCTCTGCTGGTTTCATGTGTGGGGCTCCCTCCAACCCTCACATGAGCCCTGCTTAACACCACTCCTCCTCTTGGGACCTTTGCTGTCCCCTCAAAACTGGATTAATGATCTTGCCATCAGACAGGCTCCCTGGCCTTTGGATGTCTCAGATGTTTGGTTGTGAGTTCTTCACAAAATAAGAGTGATGATGTGCCCAGGGTGAGCTGCCTCACAGCCCAAATACCAAAATGTGTTTACCAGAGGGAGCAGCAGGCTTCAGAAGTTCCATTTCTTTTTGGCTGTCCACAGAGACATGAAACAAGGAGATTAAACACCAGGAATAAGCACCTATATATAAAACCGACTATTTAAATCCACCGAAGCCAGGACATTCATTATGAAATCTCCTGCTCTCCTCCAACACCAGCACAGCAGTGCTTCTGATTTAGTTTACAGCTGCACAGGACAACAGAGCATCCACCTTCTCTTTGAACCTGGCTGTTGCTCTGGCAGGCTGTGGGGAGCCCTTAGTCACTAATTATCAAAGCCCTGCCTTGACCGAGGCACTGCAGCTGTGGATTATTGTTTCCCTTCCCCGAAAGGAAAATGAAAGCACTCACCGAACCAGCCCACCTGCTTAAAAAATCTCTGACAAAGCTGAACCTGAGCCTAAGTGGGAGCGGGTTAAAAAAAAAGAAAAAAAAAAAAAAAGAAAAAAAAAAAAAGGGGAAAAACCAAACAACCCTGAGCTGCTCTTTATCTGGAGCCAGGAACGGGGGATGCAGCAGGAATTTTCAGGCTGTGCCTGGCAGCGGATGCCCTCTGTTGGCATCTTTCAGGAATATGATCGTGCGCTCAGGCTGGCAGCTCACATCGCTGCGATGTTCGCGCTTGTTTATTTACCCCGAGCCCGCACGGAGCTGCCCTGGGTGCCGGGCTGAGCTGAGAGAGCCCAGCAAACAGCATCCCCTGCCCCGGGCACCCCCCGAGCCCCCAGAGGGAATATTCGCACACCCTGCCCGGTGCAGCAATGCAAAGAGTTTGGAGATGGGATCCTTCCCACCTGGCTCCGGCTGGAGCTGCGGGAGATGCTGGGAGCGGTGGGAGATGCTGGGAGCGGTAGGAGATGCTGGGAGCGGTAGGAGATGCTCATCCCGGCAGGCTGCAGGGGCAGAGGCTGCCGGAGCTGCCGATTCCCGCAGGGATCAGCGCTGTCAGCAGCTCCGGGAAGAGCATCGGAGCCGCAGAGGAGCAAAGGGAGCACAGGGAGGGGGGAGGAAGGCAGCGAGGCACGAGCAGGGGATCGCAGCGCGCAGAAACGGAGTTTGCAGACGATCGTCTCTCCTCTCGAGCCCTTGAATCACATGTATTAAAAAAAACAAAACAAAACGAAAACAAAAAAAAACCAACCCAAAAACCAANTGCAGCATTGCCTCTCCTGGCTCTTGCCGCTCCCACACGGGACAGCAGATTGGGAACTGCTCTGCTGGGATGGAGCTCCCACCCTGCCCCACACACCCCCAAAGCAAGGCTGGTGCTGGTGGCAGAGAAGGAGCACAGCAGGAAGAGTCTGGATGAACAGACAAATTTAAGGAGAGCTTGTGGGCCCAGAATTGTGGAATATCCTGACTTGGAAGGGAGCCACAAGAATCATCACACCCAGCTCCTGGCCCTGCACAGGACACCCCAACAACCCCACCCTGTGCCACCCAAGCATTGTCCTAGCACTCCTGGAGCTCTCTCAGCTTGGGGCTGTGAGCATTCCCTGGAATAAACCACGCAATGCTTCCAGAGGTCACCATGACACATCTTGAAGGACACATCCTTCTTTGGAGAAAGGCTGAGCACGAGAAGGTGACCTGGAGGGCTCAGTTCCAGTGTGCAGCATCAACCTGGGACAAAGATCCCACCTGGGGGCTCCTGCCTGGCTCAGCCCCCACCCATGGGTTACAGCCCTGCTGGTTTTGCCTTCCTGCCCACCCAGCCCTGCCTGGTCAATAAACAGCGATGCAAATGGCATTTCCAGCACCCCCACCACCATCCAGGTGCCACAAGGGCTGCTGCTCCCTCAGGGCCAGGAGCTGAGGAGCTGCTGGCACTCCCAGCCCATCCCAGCGTGCCTGAGCAGGGCCAGCTGCTGAGAACCCCCAGCACTGGGGAGGTTTGCAGGGACAGGCAGATCCAACACCATCCACGAGGCCACTGGGTGGGACACAGAGGAGCAGCATGGCCATGAAAAGTGCAGAGACAGCCCCAGGGAGGTTCAGGCACTCAGTCTGGGGTTACAGATCTCCTGGGATGGTGGCTGGGGTGGGGCTGATCAGGCTGTGAGAGCCCATTAAGTGTCCCTGTCACCGCTGGGAGGGCCACATGTGCATCACTGGCAGATGGTGGCTGTAATTCAGTCTCTGCTAAGGGACATCAGCCACTCCCAAGGATTGCTCTCCTAACAGAGCATGGCCAGGCTTTGGAAGGGTCAGCTGTGCCTTTGCAGAGTCCTGGGGCTCTGGGCAGCACTGCCCTCTGGATTTGGGGATGCCACTGATATGATAAGTGATGTCACTCTCTGACATTCACCCCATCAGCAGGGGAAGGTGTTTAAGCTGTAGGTGTTGAATATTCCCTTCTCCCAGAGCAGGGAGAGGGGACCTTTCAGGCTGGGACTAGAGGTGATGTCTCCAGCTGCTGGGATTTGCCTTAGACACTGCTAAAAGCTAAAAGCAAGAGCCACAGGGAGGGCACCACCTCTACATTTGCCTTTCATGGCAGTACAAAGTTGTGATGCTACTATTCACCCCATCCTCAGCAGCTGTCTTTAAAATAAAGACAATAAAAAGCAAACACAACAATTTTAGTGAATGATTTGTGGCTATTTTATTGCCAAAGCAAGCAAAAGGAAACTCCGAACCAGAGGAAATCATAAACAATAAATGATCATTATTCCAGTTACAGTCTCCACTGCACTTCTCTCTGAGGACACTTTGTAACAGAGATTATATATGGTAAGAGTGGATTTACCCTTGGAGGGGATCTAAGTACCTCTTTCCAAAAATGAGTTGTAATCTTGTTTTAATGGTAGATAAAAAACAAGGCACAGACATGGCTTGTCTGTTTGTAAGCACGGGGAAACTTGTAAATCCTATTCTGGTATTTTAAGGATAACCTTAATAGCTGATAATCAGAAATAATCTTAAGTGAAACCTGTGAATCCAGTGCAAAAATATATAAGTCACTTATTTGAAAGAAACAGTAGCACATCAAAGAAAATAACAATGTTTATATCTGAATAAAATCAGTCTTGCCCTGTGACTGAAGTTTGGGCAGACTCTCAACTACAGGAAAAAAAATTCTAACCAATTTGGTGTTTCCTGGATAAACTCTCAGTATTATGAGTTGTAAAAGCATCTGATATCCTCTTAAAACAGAAACATGGAATGATTTGGGTTGGAAGGGTTCTGAAAGGTCTCTCATTGCACCCCCTGCCATGGGCAGGGACATCTTCCACTGTCCCAGGCTGCTCCAAGCCCCAGTGTCCAACCTGGCCTTGGACACTGCCAGGGATCCAGGGGCAGCCACAGCTGCTCTGGGAAATTCTCAGAGCATTTTAAGATTTTTTTTCATTTATTCAGTCAATTTTATGACTAATTCTTTCAGTTTCACCAGAGTTTAATAGTGACTGAAACTCTATTTCCAATAAGCCCAGGCAACCTCCCTTTCATGTATAGAAACCTTCCAGCTCTCCAAACAGATTTTAATTTAGTTAATTCTCAAAGAGCCGCCTTGAAACTTGAGCAGCCATTAAAGAAGTTATTGTCCTTTTTTTCCTTAACAGCGTTTACCGAGGTGCCCCTTGACTGAGGGCTAATTCCCCAATTAACATAAATATTCTCCTTTTCATATCAGAGCCTGGCTGCAGCAGCAGCTGCCCTTGGTACCTGGAGCATCTCCCCAGCCACAAACCTAGTGCAGGGGGGAGGAGGTGCTGGGAATGCCTCTCACACATGCACAGCACTTGTCATCTCAAACATTTAAGGAATCACCCAAGCTTTACAGCAACAAGGGGGAACACGAGTGAACAGGAGCAACAAACACTTTCCACAGCCTGATTTCCTGTCCTCGGCTGGGTTTGCTTTGAAGTCTTGAATGTGTTTACAGGCAAAATTATTTTCAGCAAGAATAATATATGTCTCACTTCTTTTGGCTGAATTTAAGTATATATTTTTCCCTAACTGAAAAAAAAGTATATATTTTTTCCTAACTGTTTTTTTATCTTATGGATCTGATTATACATTTTCCTAAATTTTTGGAAGGTTTTGGTGGTCGGTTTTTTTTTCCTTTTTTTTTTAAATTTTATTTTGGTTTTTGGGGTATTTTACAATAAAATTCACGTCTCTTCTAAATTTCTGTCCTGTATGCTGGTTTGCTGCTTTTTTTTTTTT
>VWYP01013112.1:746753-807969 GCA_013400435.1 Pycnonotus jocosus
TTTTTTTTTTTTCTCTTTTTTCTCTTGTTAGTTGCTGTGCATTGACCAAATGGTTTCTGGCTTTACAATCTGTCATCGGTGCTACATTTACAGCTTGCAATTAGGAGCTTCAATTAAATATTTTGCACAAAGATGCACATCGCAATAACCAAACCTTATATATTTTCCAAAATGTAGCAAAAAAAAAAAAAAGGTAAGAGTATTGAAAAGCAAACCAAGATTGAAGTTAGAAAAATGCCCTATAGCCTGGATAAATATTCAGAGTGTTTTCTAGCCAGGGATGTTATCTCTTTTGATACTGAGGTTGCCCTTGGGTGACAGAAGGCAGAATCTTCCCTGGATTTCCATAAATGAGACTGAGAGTCTTCTTTGGCAGAGCTGGGCTGATATTCACGGCAAGCATCCCGGATATTTTTAAAATGGCATGTTTCTGATGACTTAGCATATGTTAGCATGGCATACATTAGCAGTGCTGCGAGGCATTTCCTTCCTCAGAGCACATCTCATCCCCTCAATTACCGCAGGAACCCCCGTGCTCCTCTCTTTCCCTTACAGGGGCTCTGGGTCACGCCAGAGGTTTCTCCTGGTGCCCATCATGCTGTGATCAAGGTCTGCCTGATGCTCACTCACCTTGAGGTGTGACAGGAGCACACACAGTGCCACCAAGGCTCTGTGCTTGTGTCACCACCTCAGAGTGGATTTCACGCCCACCGTGGGTTTGGTGGCCCAGTGCCAGCAGCTGGGAGCAAGATTTAAGGACAGAGAGACCTGCTGGGTGACTGGAGGTGGCCAAGTGCCACCAGGAGGTGCTTGCCAGGACCAGCAGAGCTGGCATCTCCAGCACAACCCCAGGTGGGAAGGAAGGAGGACAGCATGCTGTCCTGAAGCCTCCTGCTCTGCTGTGGCCTGAGCAGAGCAGATGTCAACCAAGCTGGGCTCCTTGCCGTGCCCTGGCCATGGCAGCAGGGCTTGGCAGCCTCCCAAGGACACAGACAAAGGGAGGCTGACTGCCTGCACACCATCTCACCCTCACTTGGCGGGGACAATGCTGCTCTGCTTGGCTCTGGAAGCAGCACGGGGCTGCCTGGCGCCGGTGCTGACACAGGGCTGGGGAGCAGGGCAGGGCTGGGCTCCTCTCCTTGGCTCCTGCCCATCTCCCAGCAGTTACTGTGTGCTCCTCTTTCTCCATTAAACAGTGATTCCACACAGGAAAATCCGGGTATTTCCTGCAGACACACATCAGAGAGGCTCTCCGGGCTAGGCCAGCTCTGTGCTGGCCACTTGCAGCCAAAGGCTTCTCTCTTCAGGCTCTGGTGGTCCATTTGGGATGGTCCAACAGGACTTTTCCCTGCTGTCTGCTGCTCTCTGGTGGAGATGCTGCTCCCAGGCTTGCTGCCAGCCTGCTGATTGCCTTCTCCTGTACCTCTTCACCTCCCGACCCAGAAAGCCAGGTGCCGGAGGAGGTCTTTCCTTAAAAATAAAAAACAAGACCCCTAAAACCAGCAGGTGAACCCAAGGTTTTCCCTTCTCTGCTCAAATCTCCCTCTGGTGCTGCAGAGCAGCCAGCAGCAGCTGGGGTGATGGCAGGGGTGAGGACTCACCTCCCACCCCGGAAGCTTGTCACTCTGTCACCTTCCAGGTGATCATGGCTCTGGCACTTCCCCCTCCCACCAGGCCTGCAAAAGCTGCAGGAGCCATTTAACCAAAGGAAAAAACATGAAATTAAATATTTTCTCAGGCTGTTTGCAGTGCAGCAGTGGATGCTGGGGCCACAAAGGGCAGTTTGCAGTGATGCAGAGCCTGGGGACATCCTAAGCTTTATTTACACCCACCCACTCATCCTCAGTCTCTTCTCCCAGGTCTCCCCTGAGCTGCCCTTCCCACCCCTGCCTTTGCTAAAACCTTTAGTCCAATCCAAACCCTAGGCATAAAAGGAATTGCTGTGAACTTCTCCCTGCAAAGCTGGCTCTATAAACAAGCCTTGCATTACCCCCAAAATTTTCCACTTTCCTTTCTTTCCACATTGTTTTTTTCTTTCTTTTTTTCTTTTTCTTGTGAATAACTTCTTCCAATTCTGATTTCTCTGCCATTCTCCCACCTCTTCCTTCCCATTCAGCCATGGAGCTCTGCTGTGGCATCCCCAGTGCCTGGGATTTATGATGTCTCCTGCATCATCTGCCTCCTTGCACAATCTGGGATGATGTTTGTCATTTTTGTACCAGCACAGTGTCACTGAGTTTTTCACTTAGTGGAACAAAAGAAACCTTAGCTCTTTTTCTGCTCAAGTGCAGCCTAAGTTCTCCTGTGCACTCCATCAGCCCAGGACATATTACTTTCTGTCTGTCCCAGCTGAATCCAAACCTCTTATTTTTTCAGTCCATTTCTTCAGTTTGTCACAGAGGTGGTTGAAGAAGGGTGTCCTTGGCAAATCCGTGGTCTCCAAGGTTCTTGTCCTCAGCACCTTCCAGAGAACTGTAAATAATGCAGTCAGATCCTTCCATCAGGATTTTTCATGAACTGAAGATAAACTGGTGGGTCTATGACTCCCCATATTCCCAATACTTTATAAAAATTAGGCCCTTTTTTTTTTGTCTCTTTTCAATCTGTCCTGGTGCATCCAGGGAAAATCACGAATGATTCTGAGATTGCCATAACCAGTTCTGCAAGAACCCATGGATAAATTCACCAGGTTTGGAATAGTCTTGCCAGGAAGGTTTTCCTCCTTGCCTCTGTCACTCAGCAGCTGGCTTATCAGCAGGAACAGAAGGGATTATATCCCTTGTAAACATTTCATCCTCTTATCTATGGATGTCCATTATCTGTCCATCACTCTGGAGCCCTTGCCCCTCCGTGGGGTTTTTGTAGCCCTGAGTTCCACAAGTCAGACCCTTCCTCACACCCAAATTTCTGTGCAATCAGAGCCAGCAGCACAGGGTGAGTGGCATCAGGAACAAGCAGCAATAAGGGAATTTTGATGAGATATGAGGAAAAGCTTTCCCAAGGGTGGTTGGATGGAGCTTGGATGAAGTTGCAACCCTGGAAGTGTTCAAGCAGATGGATGCAACTTTGGCCAGCCTGGTCCAGAGGAAGCTGTCCCTGCCCACAGTAAGGGTTGGAATTAGGTGATCTTCCAGGGCCCTTCCAACCCAAACTATTCTAGGATTCTACAACAGGGGTGGTTGAATAGAGCTTGGATAAAGCTCCAACTTTGGAAGTGTTCTTGGCTCAAATGAGCCAGGCCTGAGCAGCCTGACCCAAGTTAGACCTGCTTTGGGCAGGACTTGGACCCTTCAGAGGTTCCTCCAGTCTGTGGTTTTTGCAGTGCAGCATTTCCTGTCCAGTTTCCTTCCTCCAGCAGTGTTTGAGGCTCCTGCGACATCTCTGCTTTTTGGTTTAACCACATCTCCCTCCTGGCCAGGCTAAACCATCTTATGGAGGGTGGAGATGTGCTTTGGGAAGGTTTAGAGATTGAGAAGTTGACTTTACTCTAATAAAAAGGGCAGGGGAGTAGGAGAAAGTAAAAGACAAAAGAAAAACCTGTTTTATTGAAAATTCCAGTACGGCTGTCAGTGCTGGAGAGGGATCTTAGACAGCAGAGCTACTTTCCCCTGATGTGAAGTCTTTCAGCTTTCTCAACAATAGGAGATCAAACCCAAATAAGAAGCGATTTTCAAGTATCTGAATATCTTAATGGGAAAGTCTCCAGGAACTGCTCATCTACTTTTATCTGCAATTATACATTAACATTGCAGACTGGACTATTTTCCAGGTGTAACTATTACATGCTCTCATCATCCAGTTTTGCTATCACAGCCCCCCATTTTATTTTTTTCTTCTTTTCCCTCCTTATCAGTATCATCAGGGACCTGATGAAGAACACAAGGGAGAGAAATGCCCAGGAAGGGCTGTGAAGGGAGATGATAAGAAGATCTTTGCACTCCTGTGTGCTTGCCTGGCCTCTTATTGACAGAGCCTCCAAGATGCTCACAGATAGCCTTGCTGCAGGTCACAGTTCCCTCAGATTTATTCCAGCACCATGGAAAAGTGAGGAAGGTGAAGGCAGAGCAGGGGAGAACTGAAAATGTTGCTGTGGGTGAAATGATTATAAAAAGAATTTCTTTTTTAATGCAAAAAACCTCTAGCATGACAAAGGCTCCATCTCTGGGAGAGGTTTTTCACCGTCCAGCCCCCCACCCCTTTGCATCAGAGCACTGCAAAATGTACTTGGAAGAGCAGCGAGTTCGTTTTAACCGATAGCATTCAGTGCTTTTTACTGTGCTATTCATCCACATGACAAAGCTGAGAGGGGAGCCCATACTTCTTCCTGACTTTTTATTGCTTTTCAGCCCAGTGGGAACCAGCAGACATGAAAAAAAAAAGTGGTTTAACCGCAAAATATGTTTAAGCTCTTTTCTTTTTCTTTTTTTTTTTTTTTTTTTTTTTTTTTGGTTTNTTTTTTTTTTTTTTTTTTTTTCTTTTTGGCATGTGAGGGAAAAGGAGGAGGGGGAGTGAATAGCAGTGGCAGAACAGCCAGGAACGAACAGTCATGAAATGAAACCAAAACCCAGCCAAAATCCTCACGCTTGTGAGCCTGATCCTACACATAAAGGGTGAGGTTTGAAGCTGAGGATTGGTGACAGCCTTCAAAGGCTGGGATCACCGTGTTATCATAGAATCCCAGAATAGTTCGGGTTGGAAGGAATCTTAAAATCCCATCTCATTCCACCCTCTGCCATGGGCAGGGACACCTCCCACTGTCCCAGGGTGCTCCCAGCCCCAATGTCCAACCTGGCCTTGGGCACTTCCAGGGATTCAGGGGCAGCCACAGCTGATCTGGGCACCCTGTGCCAGGGCCTGCCCACCCTCACACAGAAGGATTTCTTCCTAATATTTAATCTAAATCTGCACTCTGTCAGTGGGAAGCCATTTACTTATGTCCTGTCATTTCAGTTTCTGATAAAGGCTGATTCAATGTGACTTTTTCCTCTCAATTCCAAGTAGGTTTTTTTAAAATGTATATTTAAACATTTAATGTTTTCTAAATCAGAGAAAGAATCATCTGCTTAGCAGAGCTGTTGCTCATGCATATCACACCAGAAAAGTCTAAGGAATAAAACAGTATTTGCATGATCCCAGATGTTCTCTTTATTTGGTTGCTTTGAAACTAAACCCTCAGATTGACCCAAAACACGAGCATTTCATTAACTCTTTGAAAAAAAAAAAAACCTTTACATTTTATAAAACAACCAAAAAAAAAAAAAAAGGTACAACCTGCCTTTGATTTGGGAGATAGTTTTGTGAAGAACAAGCGGGTTTTCAGCAGTTCCCCACCAGAACAACATCAAAAAGTTGTGTCTGGCTGCACAGTGCCCCCACCTGCCACCACCCCCAATTCCAGCTTTAATGGGGAGCAGGGAGCACCGAAATCTGCCCCTCCAAGAGAGCAGCAGAGGCTTTGCCAACAGGGCTCTGAGCAACACAACTCCCCGCCAGCTCCACACTCTGCCCGACAGTCTTTTAAGAGTTTCTTTTTCTCATAACCTCTCCTGATAAAGTGATTCTCTCCAGCTGAGCCCAGCCCGGCTTCAATCGGGCTTGTTCAAGGCAAACACATTAACTCCTTCCCTGCCGAGAGCCTGCTCAGGGTGTCCTGGGGTGCAGGGCAGGGTTTGGAGCGTGCTGAGCTCGATGCTGAGTTTGCTGGGGTGGAAGGAGCTTTGCCTGGCTGAAGTCACTTTGAATAATTGAAAGGGCTGTTTTGGGGAAAGATGGGTTATTTCTGTGAGATCCCTTTTTAATAGTAAAGTGTGCCTTGGACAGTAAAGTTGGGAGAACTCATGCAGTGTCTGCAGCTGAGAGGGAGTTATTGATTTCCTTCTTTTTTACCAGCAGTCCTCAAAAGCATTTGTTTGTTGTTAAAGCAGTGTCTCGTTTGTGGGGTGGGGGCTGTGGTCAGTGCCAGGCACAGACAGGACTGTTCTGTTCTCCATTCCAGAATTGTATCAGATATTACCCTTGAGCCACTTGTGGAGGGAAAGGCTGCTCTGCTTTTAGTGATGTTGAGTGACCTGCTGACAGCCACCAGGACTGTCCTGCTCCCATCAGGCCAGTTTGGATGACAGGTGCCCCTGCCCATGTAAGTGAGGTTGGAACTGGATGATCTTTAAGGTCCCTTCCAACCCAAACCATGCCATAATTCTCTGATTCTGTGATTGCTGAAAACCTGGCTCAATACACGAGAGATGAGATCATCCTGGGGTACTTTTCTTTGCGGGAAAAACATTTAGAAATGTCAACCCTGCCTTCCCCAGCTTGGAGGACAAGAACAAATGAAGAGTAAATTGTTCAGAGATGATCTATTTTGGGTCAGAAAGCCGCTCAGGAACTTTCCTGCTAATGTCTTTTTCCCGATCAGGCAGCTCTCTCCCAGCCTGCCTCCTAATGACCAGCATTAGTTTGCATTAGATGGATTTGTGATGATTTCTTTCTGCCTGACTGCTGAGCCTGCGAGCGATTCAAATGAAGTTCTGCTCCCTGTGCCCCATCTGGCAGGAGCAGCTCCCCTGTTTGGGTTTGCTGCCTTCTCAGCTGCTCTCCCTCCCTCTCATCTCACTGTGGTTTGTTTGATCTGTCTGGATTTTGGGGTCTCTGGGTGCTCAGAGCCACCCCCCAGGGCTCAGTCCCAGTCATTGCAACAGTTTGCTCTTGGGTGCAGGATGGAGACTCCCAAGAGAGGGCTGGGGAGAAGAGGTTGGTGTCCAGGTGCTGCTTTGCAGGAGCAGAAAGGAGGAGGTGCTGTGGCTGCCCACTGAGGTGCTGCAACGAAGCGGAACCTAAGACACAGAATCATGGAATTGTTTAGGATCTTTGAGGAAAAGCCCTCAAAGATCACCAAATCCAACCATTAATCCAGCACTGCCTAAGCCACCATTGTCTATGTCCCCAAGTGCCACATCTACACAGCTTTTGAATCTCTCCAAAGAATGGGGATTCCACCAGTGGCCAGGACAACCTGTGCCAGTGCTTGACAATATTTTCAGTGAAGAAATGCTTCCTTAAATCCAATCTAAACCTTCCCTGGTGCAACTTGAGGAGATTTCATCTTCTATTGCTTGCTGCTTGGGAGAGAAGACTGCCCCTGACTCGGCTACGATCTCCTGTCAGGTGCCTGTGGAGAACATCAGCCCAGGAGAGCTGGGCTGGCCACTCCTTGGGGATAACGAGGGAGATGTTGGGGTGGGACCAGAGAGTGATCCTGAGGTAAGAGCTGAAGCCCAAATCTTGGCCCTCACCCTCACTATCTCCTCTCCAAGGCTGTTGATGTTATCACCAGGATCAGGACAGAAGGAAAGGAGATTTTTGGGAATGTGGCAGGTTATGCTGAGCTCTGTCCATTCTGCCTGCCCACACAGGGTAACAGTGCCCTCACAGGGTGATAAGAGATGGAGCTTTAGCTTTAGAGATCGAAAATATGGGAAATAAGGTGAATGAGAACCTCCTTCTCCTCTCTCTGACCTCAGCTCCCACTTGGGGGAAGTTATTTTAGGAGGGGGGGTGGGATTCTTTTGGGGTGCCAAAACCAGAGGGAACTACACTGAGGAGCAGGGGAGGTGGGAAATGCACCTTTATCCTGTTTACCCAGTGGCTGGCTCACATTTAGGCACTGCCTGCTCTCTCCTGTGTTCTGCCAGGAGACAACATCAAGGTTCATCTTGACCATCCACCAAGGCACCCTGTCACCACGGGGATCTTAAAACATGTCAGGTTATGCATATTTCAAACCACCCTGTCTTTTCTGGCAGCAGAGACAAGGCCAGAGGGCCTGGGAGGGAAAAGGCATTGGGTTTGTGTCCTTCTCAGTGCTCCTTTGAAAATATTTGGTCTCTGCACTCTTGAGGTGACACCTGGCTGCTGTCAGACATGTCTGATGGCCGAGGACAGTGTGGATGGCTGCAAAGAGGTGTCACATCAGAGCAGTGATTCTCCTCTCTTGCCATGGCCCCTCCTCATCCCTGGCACTGGGCTAATGACACCACCAGGTACCCTGCCACAGGGAATTGAGCTTCTTGTTTTTTCAGTGAAAATGAACGAGAAGTGCCTGCTGGGTCACATAAAACTGTCAAAGGAACAGTCGGGGCTTCCTGCGAGAGGGATAATAGTTAAGAAAGCTGAAATTCTGAGGAAAAGGGGTTATGAATCACCAGTAATATTTACAGTGCAAATCCCTATTCCCTATATTTCCACTTGATTCTTTCCCCTTTCCAGGGCAATTATTACCAGGAACACACAGCAGAGCCCCATGGCAGATAAATAAACCAAGCCCCAAGTGTGTGACAGAGCTCATGGACATCTTACACCCCTGGCCCTGCCACCAGCCCCAAACAAGAGGGGTGAGGGCAAACAGGATGTCCTTTGGAGGGTGGCAGGGTGTCCCCTCAGCTGTGCAGAGCAGCTGCTTGTGGCTTAGCAAAGCATCCTGCTCTGAATCATGTGGGGCTGTGAAGCTGGCAGAACATCTGGGCAGCTGTGCTCAAGCACCACAGTCCTAAATTATATTTAGCCTTTATATTCTGGAGTTATTTGAGTCCTCAGATGGTGCACAGATCTTCTGGGGCTGCCCCACCTGGGGTTAAAACGTGGCTGAGCACTTGCAGCCCAAAGCAAAGCACTCCACTTTGTGATGCTCATCAGCACTTCTTCCTTGGAGGTGGCCAAAGACAGGCTTGAGCAGGTGCCAAGGGAGAGCAGCACGTCCCTGGGACTGTGCAGTGGGACAGGGAATATGCAAAGAGGCAGAACAAGCAAATGGTAGTTTGTGCTGGGCAGGTGCCAGCTGGAAATGTAAGAGCAGATCAAACACAGGCGGGTTAATGAGAGCACCATTCCCAAGCCTCCCGAAGTGGGGAGAGCAGGGGCAGGCTGGACGGCAGGCACTGAGAGCCATTCTGTAATTAGCTGGCAAATAGGATGTGATCTTTAGTGTGATTGCTGGGAACAATTCCCCTCAGCCCGATCCGAGCGTCGCGCACCGAGCGCTGCATCCCAGCTGCCACAGCAACTTTGCTTCCCTTTGTTTCCCCTCGCCTGTAATTTCTGATCACATCGTGCCCAAATTTGATTGCATCGTCTCTGAGCGTTGGTTGCCAGGGCAACCCCACAAAGTCATTGCAGGCATGAGATGAATACTCACCCCCTTTGAGGACAGGTTATCCGGCCATCCCATTGTGACCCCCAACTCGGATTCCTTTGTGCCTTTCAAACCAGATGTAAGACCAGGTGAGAGGCTCATCCCTGACTTCTGTGGGAGCAGGAGCCATGTAGGGAACTGTCACTCAAATGCTGGACAAAAAAACCTGAGCAAATGGAGCAACTCAGCATGAGAAGTGGGGCCACCAGCCAAGCAACGCTGCTGCTGAAAGCACAGAGCTGGAGTGATGGTGGTGGGATAAATCACCCATCCCAGACCTCATCGTGGCCATTCCCTTCCAAAAACACAGGGAAAACTGTGGCCTGTGTGAGATTTGTGCAGCCAAGGGGAATATGTGTGCATCTGGACAGGGGATGGCACACATGGCCTGTCACACATGGCCTGTCACAGCTCTCCTGGCCAGAGAAGCAGAAATGCAGACTTAAGGCCAGGTTGAACGTGCCTCTGACCAAGCTGCTCTAGTTGAAGATGTTGAAGGGGGTTGGACTAGACAGCCTGTAGAGGTCCCTTCCAACCCACAGCAGATTCTGTGGTTCTGTGTCATGGAAGAGGCTTCAACTGAGGCCACCAGAGCATGCAGCTGGTGCTGGCACGGTGTGTGAGTGCTGGGCAGCACAGCCACCTCCAGCTCCATCTGTCCCATCTTCTTTGCCATCATCCCTGTGTGAGGGAGTTTCCACTGGACGTGCACATCAGTGCGTGCAACATCCAAACTTTGCTCTGAGTGCACAGGGGAGCCTCTGGGAAGGGAAATCTGTGGCTGGGAGCTCTGCAGGGGCCAGAGTGACAGAGCTGCTGTGGCCCTGGTAAGTTCTGGCTGTGGCAGGGTTTGACATCACCCCCAGCCCCAACATTCCAAGCACTTTCTCTCCCAGCAGAGGTTGAAGCCCTCCTCATCAGTGCTCCTGCTCTCCACCCCAGCCCTTGCTTTCTCCAGCACCACCCTTGCAGCAGAGCCAGCTTTTCCTTTTTCCACACCAGCACCTCTCTGAACCTGGAGCCAGGATGGGTGTGCTCCCAGCCCCCAACAGAGCAAGGCAGAGAGATGGAAGATATTGTTTTTCAGGTGGAATAGCTTCCAAAACGCTACATTTGCAGTCAAAGTGCTGCTTGGAATGCATATGAACCACTGCCTGCAGCAATCAGAAACAAAGCCATTAAAGTTTAGATAGCAGTGTTTTTATTTTTAACCAAATGAGTCAGTCTCTCCTTCAGCTCTGAGCAGGAGAGGGAGAGAAAGTTGGGCAGGGAGAGTTCAGAAAGCCTTAACCCCACTGGGGGCTAACCCTGCTGCAGGGAAGGTTCAAGCAATCTGCTTTGTTTAATTGCACCCAGAAAAAGTATTTAAGCTGAAGTTTTAATGGTGCCTTGGCAGGGTGGAAATTTTGTTTGTTTCTCTGGATTATTATTAAAAAAAATAGTTTCCAGGCCACCAAATGCATCTCTCTTCCCTCCCCACATGCAGAAGGCCTCATGTTGCTTTTCCTTCTGCATCCCAAGCTGGGGAAGATGAGATTTCCCAATCTGGAAGGTGGGTTTGGGATACTGCAGGCTTCCCTTTGAGCTTCTCTGTTAAGAAGAACGTGCTGGGGTGAGAGGATGGCCCAGGGAGCCAGGCTGGTGCAGTGCTGTGTGCCTGTGGTGTCTGTGTGGGGTGGGTGCACTCCCTGCCAGACCCAGGCCAGGCTGCAGCTCCTTGCTGAGCACGTCCAGCACCAGGCACCAACTGCATTTCAACAAGAACATGGTCCTGGCTACTCCTCCAGCAGTTTCCTTCTCCATCCCAGCCTGTTTCCAAGGTTCCTATCCCTATAGCATCTCTAAGAAGATGTATCCAGCTGTTCAAAAATGCCTGTGCTCGTGCTGTCACCCTGAGCTGCCTCAGGAGGCTCAGCCCTGCAGCCCCAGGCACCTCAGCACATCCTTAATTTAAACCTCAGGCCCTTGTGCTGAATTGGGCAATGAGTGCTCGGCCACTTGCAGGAGAAAAACCCCCAAATCCATGGAAAATTACAAAATTACATTCCTGCCTCTATTTATTGGTTTTCCGTGCCATATGGAAATTTATGTAAATACACAAATGAGAAAGAGGCCCTGGAGCTCTGGTGGGTTTGCCAATGAGCCATCAGTGCTCCAAACATTGGCCACTGTTGATGCTTTAGGAGATCAGAGAAATGAATTCTGGCTCCAAGAGTTGTCCAGAGACATGGCTTCTTTTCTTTTTTTTCCCAACACAATGCCTACTGTTCTCCTGAAAAGCCATCCCAGCCTCCCCCAGCTGCTCCAGTGAGGGATGGCTCCTCAGCCCCATCCCAACCAGGCTGCTCATGTGCCTTTGGCTGCAGAGCAGGTTTTTTGGCAGGAAAATTCTGTTGACCAAATTCTGCATGTGAAGTATGTGAATGGGGAGAAGAGCAGGGCATGGCAAGGTTAAAACTCAAGGAATGTGCCCGTTCTGATGGGGGGCTGAGGCTCTTCCACTCCCCACAGGAATAAGGCTGGATCCCACAGGGATTCTCAAATGACTCCAAAGCTTTTCTGGAAGTAGAAGTGGCAGCAGGAGGCAGAAGGAGAAGCTTAGCAGACCTTATATATTACAACCTTCTCCATGGTTTTTGTTTTTTGGTGGGTTTTTTGTTTGTTTTCTTTTTTTTTTTTTTTTTTTTTTTTTATTTTTTGGGGGGATGAAGGGGGTTTTTTNTTTTTTTTTTTTTAAGTTATGGGGTGATGAAAGGGGTTTTTTTGGGTTTTTTTTTAAAGTTATGGGGTGATGAAAGCTGTTCCTTTTGGGATCCCACACCTTGGGAAACGGGAAAAAACCCACCATGAGCTAGGTACCGTTATCTGAGCTCAGCTGGACCAAAGGTTCATATCCAAAGTGAGAGTTTTCAGCAGCTTTTTATACATAGACAGACATTTACATGTATATTAAAAATGTATGTCTGGCTATGTATGTGGCTAATTTGTGTATATCAGTTTTTAAAAGTGGTTCACTTATAGAATCACATCTTCCTCTCATTTTCCTTGCCTTTTCTGAGACTCAGCAGTCTTTTTATACAGGATGAGGTTTGCTTTTATTATTATTTCTTGACTCAGCTTGGGAGGAAAGCTGGGATCTGCAGAGTACAGAGAGAAGTCTGAGCAAAATCCCAAATCTTCCTTGTTAAAAAAAAAAAAAAAAAAAGCTGCTTCTATGAATTAAAGCTGGAGAAACACCTCTGAACTATACAATTTCCCTGCTTGTTATTAATTAAGTTCAAATATTTTTGGCATAAACATTAACATTTGTGCTTTGAACATGTATAATGCTTCATATGCGCTAGATGCTGCTACTGTTTCAAAAGATTTATGTCTTGAGTAAATTATGATTTGGGTAATTGCATTCTGTCCACCCAAATCCATCCTGCAGCTTCACTGGAGTGTGGAATCCACCTCTCCTCCCCGGCCTGCACGGCTCTGTGCACGGCCTGCACGGTGCTGCCATGTGTGATTAAACATCTGCTGCCCGTTCCCTGGGGGACAGGGGATGTGTTTCAGGGCTGGGTCAGGGTTGCTGAGGTGACACCACTCAACAGAGCTCTGCCCACAGCAGGGAAAGGCAGGAGTGTTGAGGCCACCGTGGATGGAGTAGCTGGAAATGGATTTGCTTTTCCACCATGCTCACAGCTCTGTGTTGGGCTGGGCAAGGTCTTCATTAGAAGCTCCAGATTTTGTGTGACCCATGTTTGGCTCCTCACCAGCCTCTGCCATGCCTGGACTGGAGAACAAACACACCCCCAGGCTGGTGGGTGCTCTCTAGGAAGATGAGGGGGTCCCACGATGGTGGTGGCCTCCCATGATGGGTTGAACAGATGATGATGTTAACAGGGGATTCAGTCTTCCATGGTATTTCTCATCAAACTGTCCATCCCTGCCCATCAAACTCTGCAGTTTTGTGTAGATACAGCCCAGCTGGCCATGGTGTGCTGGCCCAGATCTGGGCTGTGCTCTGGCCAAGCCTTCCCTGTGTTTCACTGCTGAGCTCTGTGACTCTGAGGATGCCTGGAAATCCACGGGCACAAATCCACTTTTCCTCTGCAGGTGCACAGGGAAAGGAGCACAGGGCCTTGTGGTGGGGGATGGAAATGGCTCTGAAATGTGAACCATACCAAGCTCTGCAGCTCAATTCTTCAGTGGAAACAGCACTGAACCCTTAAAACATTTTGAGCTGAGTGTGTAAAGTCACTTTTCATTTGCTTTAGGCTTCTCTTAGCTCTGCACTGGGCACTGGCTCAGACACAGACAAAGCAATGAACGCCCACAGCTCTGTCTGAAGGGCCCCCTCAAGTGCCTGCAAAAACTGGTGCATTTGGAGTAAAAAAAGACAGAAAAGCTTCCGCCAAGACAGATTTCTTTCCCTGGTGTAATTTCACTTTTGGTATGAGTGGAAACAGCAAGTTCCCACTTCAGTCAACAGCTCTTGGGAGGAGTCTGATGTTCAGCAAATGCTGAGGCTCCTTCAGCTCCTCCAGGATCTCAGCAGAAACTTTGGGTGTTGCTCAGTGCTGTGAGCCCCCAGCTCTCCCAAACAGGGAGGGCAAAGGAAGGAGCACAGGGATGCGTTTGCCTTTTAGCTCTGAGTAGGCCAGGAGCAGGTAAATGGAATTTGAATTTCTTTTTTTTTCTCCATTTCTACTACAGTCACTTGGGTCCCAAGCTGCAGCTGTAAGAGGAGAGACACGATTCTACTGATTAAAAGCAGGAGAATCAGCCTTCAAGGGCTCTCCAGTGGGCTGGGACTAACATGAGTCATCAGTCATGGTGGTGCTGGGCGTATTAATGTACTTTTGGCCAACATTTGCCAGCACGAATGCAAAGTAGAATGAATCTGACAAATCCAGAGTCATCCTGTGCTCCAGGGAATTACCAGAATGTAGAACTCAGAATGTCTGCTGGGGCACATTTTGTGTTCATCCTCAGAGCTTGTGCAGCCCAGGATGAGCCAGTAATGGGCATTTTCAGATAATTTTCCATCTTTCTCAGCTTGGTATGTCTGTCACTTCCAACAGGTCTGTGGACAAAGGGATTCACTGGCCACAGTGCATTC
Source organism: Pycnonotus jocosus (assembly GCA_013400435.1). Lineage (NCBI taxonomy): Eukaryota > Metazoa > Chordata > Aves > Passeriformes > Pycnonotidae > Pycnonotus > Pycnonotus jocosus. The sequence continues at coordinate 761,048 of VWYP01013112.1, forward strand.
ACCTGGGAGCTGGGCAGCACAGATGTGAAAGGGCTGATGTGTCCAGATGTGCAGGACTCACTGACCTCTGCTGTGGAGGTCATCTGGGCATTTGGAATTCTGTTGTTGTTACTCCAAGCGAGCGAGCAGACAAAAATAAGTCCACAAACTCACCCCAGATCAAGTTCCCAGGTGGAGAAAGAAGATTCCCTTTCACCATTCTCAAATATACAACACAGGTTGCCCAGAGAAACGGTGGATGTTCCGCTCCTAAAAGTGTTCAAGGCCAGATGGATCTCTGAGCAACCTGGCCTAGCAGAAGGTGTCCCTGCTCATGGAGGAGGGTTGGAACCAGCTGATCTTTAACCCAAACCACTCTGGCATTCTGTGGTAACTCTAGAATGAGCCTGTCTTGGGGTGCAGATCATCTGTCACCCCACTGTGTTGGGGGATGATCTTGAACACCAGTAAGAACTAAAATAAATGTGAGCAACAGAACCCTGAGAAGCTTCCTCTGCTGAGAGCTGGCATTTAAATTCTTGGGAATTACTGTTTTTCCTGGTAAGTTCAGCAGTTTTTGAGTGTAGGAAACGTGACCTCGCTGTACTCACAGAAATTTGCTATTTTATACGTTACTGCCAGCATGGATCTTAATCAACCAGAAAAACTCAAAATGACAAACAAACAAGAGACAGCTTTGCTGTCTGAGGTTCATTAGCTCCTAGCGACCTTTCAAATCCGCAAGAAACCAAAGAGAAATGTTCAGAAAACGGGAGGGCTTTCAAGGCATTCTGCCAGTAATTTCCTCTTATTCCCCAGCTCCTACTCAATAATGAATGGCATTTCTTGATTGTTTTCCCAAGATTTGCTTTTATTTGAGCAAATGTGGACTGGAACTTTGACCCACACCATACGAGGATGGGAGGCAAAGCCTCCCTAGAGGAATGGCACACACGTTGTGTCTTGCAAAGTTATTTGAAGACGACTTTCAAGGGCATCGTTGTCTCCATCTGGGAGGCTGCAAATGTGAGCAAAGGGCAGCCTGGCTCATGCTTGGCACAAGCACACACCAGGGAGCCATCAGCACTCTCTGCTGCAGAGGTTACGTGTGGGTTCATGAGGAACCAGCACGGCCCTGGGCTCTGCAATGCATCCATCACTGGGGAAAGAAAGAAAAGTAAGAGCTGAATGTGGATGATACATTCTTTGGGGTGCCCCTGGGCCATGTGAGCAGAAAGCAGAGTCAGAGGGCATCATTTCATGGATACAGACAGGCCAGGTTCAGGGTGCTGCTCCATGGGCAGCTCCTCAGCAGGGGTCAATAGACCCCACTTTTGGTCTGCTGGAGTTTACCCCTCTGTGCCTGTAGTGGCAATTTACCTTCCTGGGGGATTTTGAACTGGTGGGCTTACTTGCCTAGCAGAGGCAGCAGATGAATTCCTTCACGGAATGAAAGACTCATAGAATGGTTTGAGTTGGAAGGCATCCTAAGTATAATCTCATTCTGATGTCACTGGTATGGGCAGGGACAGCTTCCACTGTCCCAGGCTGCTCCAAACCCCATCCAGCCTGGCCTTGGACACTGCCAGAGATCCAGGGGCAGTCACAGCTCCTCTGGGCACCCTGTGCCCGGGCCTGCCCACCCTCACAGGGTAGATTATTTTCCTAATATCCAATCTAAACCTCCTCTCTGTCAGCTTGAAGCCATTCCCCCTTGTCCTGTCACTCCAGACCCTTGTAAACAGTCTCTCTCCTTGTTTCTTGCAGGCTCTATTTGAGTCCTAGAGGGCCACAATTAGGTCACTCCAAAACTTCTTTTCTCCAGGCTGAACAACCCCAATTCCCTCAGCCTTTCATGAAGCACAGAATCTGTCCTCTCGGCATTCCTTCATCTGGAGACCTTGTCACCTTGTCCAAGCAGAACGATGACAAGAGGATCATTGTGGGGTGGAAAGAGGAGAACTGCTTTAACTATAAGTAAAACCACTTGAGGCCATGTTGTATCTTCTCAGAAAGTGCTGCTCTGCTGGGACCACAGCTGAAGAATGACTGAGTGTAGATGGAGAACAGAGAAAGGCAGACAAAGCGTCAGCAGGAGATGAAATGTTCAGAGCAGGCAGAATAAGGGGGCCCTGAGGTCATCTCAGGAAGATGTTTTCTGTATTTTACTGACTTGTTTTGATGGGGGAAAAAAAAGGGTTTTTCAAAGAGGAGACATAAGATGTCACACGTGTATTTACAAGACTGTAGTCCACCCTGACAACCTCTGTGAACTCTGTGCATCCAAGAAAGAGGTTGAAGAACTGCTGAAAAGAGATGAAAACTAAGAGATGAACACATAGGTTAGAGGATGGAAACTGCCTTTCCTCCTGCCAAAAGACAGGCTGTGGTGGGACCTTGTCCTGACTGCAGCCCCCACCAGGATCACTGGGAGTTACTGGGATCCAGCAGGACTGGGATCCAGTGTCAGCCAGGCCACTGGCAGCCTGGAGGAACAGGAGCCCAGGACTGAAGAGCAATGAAAGCAGGGAAGGTCTACATCACACAGGAGCAGCTGGGCAGGATAATTTGCCATCTGTGCTGAGTGGTCTCACCCCAGTGCTGCCGGTCACACCAGAGCGAGGAATGGCAGAGACACCTCATATTTACTGTGGGGAGGGGAGGCAGGGGAGGGGGAGAAACCATCTGTGGTCTATTGCCCATGGGCAAGGCTCATGATGGGGGCCTGATCTTCCATTTTTACTGATCCTTTGAAATCTTTCACAACAGGCACACACCTTGCTGTTCCAATGGGATCCTGGTATAGCTGACCCTTTATTCATCAGATGGATTTTTTACCTCATCAAATGGCAAAGACAATTGTTGCTCAACGTGAAATATTTGCACAGCTCATTATTAAGGCACAAGAGAAGTTACAAACATTGGCAGGTTGTGATTTGGAACAAATTTGTATACTGTAACTGCTGTCTACCAGGATGTGCCTTGGAGGGTCACATCTACAGGGGGCTGAGCTGGAAAGCACAGCCAGGGATAAATCCCATGGCATTTATATGTGACCTGGCACCTGTGAGAGTCTGCAACAGGGATGCTGAGAGCAGCTGTGGGAAGCAGATGGGCTGTGAGGGGACAGCAGGGACAGGCTGGTGGTGTCAGGGATTGGGAAAGGGCAGGGGGTGATGAATCTGCTTTGTCTCTACAGCCAGAGCATTGGGGTTCTCAGCCTGGGGGTCTCCCACCCTGCCTGCCTTGCTGCTGCATGGATTGGGATGCCACCCGTGGAAAGTGGGAGGAGATGGCACTGGGTCTAAGGACAGAGGGTAAAGGTTGGCTGAAAGGTGTGTAGAGGCTGCAGAGGAAAAGGGACGCACTTTAAAGTCACCTGTAAATTTATATGGGAAGCCCTAATGGTTTTAATTTCCAGGTCCACTGTTCAGAGCCTCTCTTCATTCCCCTCCCAGCCTGGAAGAGCAGTGAGCAGAGGATCTTCTGAGCAGGGGTTAATGCACTGCAGTGCTGTGGGCAGCATCCTTGACAGGACGAGCCACCTTTGTCTCCCAGATTTCTGACAGCACTGCAGCCATACAAGAAACCAAGGGGAAAACAAAGAAATGTTGATGGGCTTCTCTAGACTCGGGCTGTTAATTCAAATCTGGCTGAAGGCCATTAGCGTTTTCACACTATTACCTTCTAATGGCTTCTTGCTCTTGGCTCAGCTCCTCCTTGGCAGGTCACAGCTGTGAGCTTTGCTAGCTGCAGGCTCCCTGTTAGCCTCTTGCTGGGAATCTCACTCAAGATTATGACTTGTGTCCATGGTAGGAAAATGGCCCATGTGCAGCAGCTGCTGGCAGACCCTGCTCCTTCCAGCACTCCCTCAACAGGTGTGAGGAGCTGTTTTCCTGCCTCCATGGGTGGATCAGCTGTTCCAACAGAAGGTGCACTTGTAATCCTTTCCCCCTCGCTGTGCTGCCAGGGTCACAGGAGCTGCTGCTGAACCCAGGGCAGGTTTTGCTAAGGGAGTTGCATCCTTTATCTCAGGAGCTGGAGATCCTCAGTGGAAATCCATTGGAGCTCCATGCAGAGCTGCAGTTTTGTGTCTGGATTTCATCCCTGCCTGTGCTCAGGAACTGCTGAGGGAGCTGTCATGACACAGCTCTGGGAGATACTGGCTGCAAAGGGTGACTCCTTCCCATGGTGCAGGAGTAGAGGACTTCACACTCTGTAGCCCATGATTTTTCCATCCTCATCCATCAAGACTGGATTTTTTTTTTTCTCCCAACATTCATATTCCAGGAAAACTGCAGGAAAATCCCATGGTTTCTTACACCAGAGGTCAAACCAGGTCATCCCCTTGGCCTTAGGATCTGTTTCCCTGAGAAGAACACATCAAAGAGCTGTGTGGGGCAGGATGGCCTTACCATTTCCAGGACCAGATCCCTGAGAATCAACAATCTCCAGAGTTTACACAGCTTCTCTGGGATTCAGGAAGAGCTGTTGGACGGGTGGATTAAGAACCAGCCCTGCTGTTTCTTTTCCATGCTTATTCTGAGGATGACACAGGAGACTTCAACGTGCAGGTCCAGCTGACTGGTGTGAAATTAATTTAAAATTCAAAAAGTAAATTGGGGAGAGAAAAAAAAAAAAAGCCTCTAAGAGTTCCATGGAAAATCAATTACCTTGCACATGAAGGTGACGATGAGAACACTACTCCACAAAAAGAGCAAAATTCCCTGCAATTCTAATATCTTCTTCCTGCAATTTCCCTCCCATCCCTTGTGATGCTTTAAGAGATGGATGGCTTTCTTTCTCTAGTTTTAGATATGCTTATTGGGGCTGGAGGGTGGAGGGACCAAGAGAGAAAAGACTGTTCCAAAAAATGTAATTAAGGTAATATTACGATGTGAATTACATATTACATTTTGTTTAGAGCTATTATTGGGTGGAATGGCTCTGAAATTGAATTGTGCTGCAGATTCCTCACTGATTTTCCCCACACTTGCTCACGGGCAGGGATTGCATTAGACCTGGGGAAGAGCTAAGTGTGGAAGGAGGAGGGGATCCAGCTGGAAAGGAGGGCTCTGTAAGTAATTTCTTCCCTTAAAGAATCTTTCATCAGACACACAAAGAACCACATTAAAAATTGCTTTACACTCATCAAGCCAAACTGAGTCAATGTGTTCACCATGAACTGGTATTTGGGGACAGTGAGGATGTCTCACTGTCCTTAATCAGAACTTCTCTGCCAAAGTGGTCGCTTGTGGTGGAGAGGCTCAGGGGGTATTTGCTCACCACAGACTGTCTGAGGAGCACAGAGGTGCTGTACAGCCACTAAAAGCTCTGATTGTCCTCTGCTTTCACTCAGGGCTGCTCTGAGATCGAGCAAACAGTTTATTAATCTCATCTCTGCTCACTCCCGTGCCCTGATGTCCTCCTGGAGCCAGGGATGGGACAAGGAGTATCAGCATCTCCAGCCAAGGGGTGGAGTGAGAAGGGGAATGTGAGAAATTCGCTGCCTGGGCAGCAGGACAGAAGATCCCAGGTTTCCTGTGGTGCTGCTGATTGTGGCCTCTCCAATGCCTGATAAAGCTCCTATCTCTTCCCTCCAGCTGGGCACCTATTTCTTATGCAACCTGTAGGAATGTGATAGCTTTGCATTAGCTCCTTTTAAATTGGTTGACACTGGCATTCAGGTTCAGGAATTATGAGGAAGGGAGGGATGAGAGAGAGAGAGAAACACCCTGCCAGCATAGCCATGGTAATTCAAGAAATGAAAAAATTATGAGATGCTGCTGTGCAAGAAAGAGCCACTGCTGAGGGGTGGGGAAAGGCAGGTGAGAGGACACAGAGCTGTTGTGTGTTAACACTGGTGTCCTCACCCTGCAATTCTCTGTTCCAGCATCCAAGTTTGTTGTGGTTTTGTTCCCTTCTGCACTGAGGCATTGCCCTCTCTCACGCTGCCCTCTCAGTTGCTCTGCTTTGGTGTCTCAGTTTTGAGAGATGAGGATGCTGCTCATGGAGGGAGAAGTTTTCTGAGTGATCTGATGTGCTGGTGTGGTTTTGGCAGCTGACAGATGTGTCCTGGGAGGGCTGTGTCAGGGAGAGCCTTTGGACAAGCTGCCATCTCCAAAGGCAGAGGGAGAAACTATTTCTTACCTGCTCCTTCCTTAAACCATCTCCCATCTGAATAAAGTGGGGGAATTAGAAGGGATTATCTACCAGCAGGAGAGGTGTAATTCATTTCTGCCACTGTCCGTGTGTCAGGTTTGATTTTAATTTCAGATAATGTCAAAGCCAGATTAAAGCCCTATCATCTGGGGAAGAAAAGAGGCCCATCCTTCCCCCTCACCTCCCTGAGCTGCCAGGACAGGGACTGCCATCCCTCCTTCCCTGTCTCCCTCCCTTCAAACCCTCTTGGGGCAGGGCATGCCATGAAGGCTCCTGCATGGCAGGTTGGACTCCCTTCTTCAGATCCCATCTCTGGACACCAAACCCCCCTGACCCTCCATAAATTATGCCTGTGTGGTGTCAAGGTGCTTTATCTGGGGATAAGGAAAGGGACCTGGGAGGCAGAGATGTGGTGTCAGCTGTGGACACTGGGAAAATGAGGCTCCAGTGCAGGAAATTGTGAGAAAAGCAATGAAAGCTGAGCAATGGCTGGGTCAACCACTAAAGAACAAAGTGAAAACAGCATTTGTAGAGCTCCCCGTTGTGCCTGGCTGTTCCCCAGCGCCCTCCCAGAGGTGCCTGCAGAGTAAGAAAGGGTTATTGGTTTCAGAGGTTTATTCCTGGCTCTGCCAGAGACATACAGAAATCAGGAGCACTGAGAATGGCATCATCAGATGAAAAAGACCCCGAAATTAGACACCTCTCTCTGTATTTGACAGCTAATGAGAAGCAGTGTGCACAGAGGGTGTTTTACCTTTCTGGGAAGTCATTCTTTGGTGGTTTAATGTTATTCCTCCCTCAGCCTCTCCCTTGTACATGCTGGGTCAGAGTCAGCTCTGCTGAGCTCCAGGAGCCTGCTCCACCTCCTGCTGCCTGTGGCTCTCCTGGTTTGCAGGTTTGGGTCCTGCAAAAACGGAGCCTTTTGGCTGGGGTAAGGATGTTTTGAACTGCTTTGAGATCTTTGTCTGGAAGGAGTGGATCTGGCTGCTTACACCTTCTTCCCTGAGCGAACGCAGACACGCAATTCCTGCTTCTGCTCATGCAACATTTAAAGCCAAGTGCTTCTGACAAACAAGAGGGAAGATAGACTTTATTAAAAATAAAAATAAAATCTCTTGAGATGTGATCAGGCACTGATAACTCTTCCTGGGCTTTGGTAGTATTTTGTTCTGTTTCTTGGCTATCACAGGCAGCAGCAGTGAAGAAATGTTGCTCTGATATTGATATAACAACCCTGTGTGTGCAGGTGGAGGGGTGATTTTGATGTTTATCATGACAATTAATGTGCTACTGCACTCTTTTTATTACAACTGTATTGAATTTGAGACAGAGTCAATCCGGACAACGGACTGGGCCTCCCCACTGAGAAAGAAAATATTAAAAATATTATTATTTTGAAACATGATTAAAAAATAGTGAATATAAAGGAATGGTCCTGATGCTTAACGTGCTTCTTCATCTTTTGTTTGCTCTCTCCATCCTTCCCCAGCTGAAATTCAGCAGCTGTTCCCCTCTGTGCCACGTGTACCAGCACAGCCTCAGCCTGGAGCAGGACACTGCCCTGGGGGAAGGTGATCATAACCTCATCGCCGTGGTTTTACAAAATTCTGGTTTTAGAAAATGCAAATAATTTTTATTTTGCTGCATTCTACCACGTCTGCAGGGAGCTGTGACCCCAAAAGCATGTCCTTGGGAAAATGCCACTTTGCTTTTCCAAAGTACCAATTTGCACTGTGGCTTTCAGGTCACCTTTTGGCAACACCAACAATCCATGGAGCAACTCCCAAGTCCCAGGCAGTATGACGGGTCATAAATCAAAGAGAGTGACGTGAATAAGGTCAAATTTGGTTCAAATTGGCCCAGCTAGGACGAGATTTGCTTACCTCACTGCAGGATCCAAAAGAAACCTGACTCCAGCTAGGTTTTTTTTGTTTTTTTTTTTGTTTTTTTTTTCTTAAAATTTATCCTGTGTATCTACCTCACTCTGCCTTGCCTGGCTGCTGCATGTCCCAGAGCAATGGGTGGAGGATGTGGCTGGTGGATTGGTCCTGAAGAAGATCAATTCTATGCCTCAGAGCTCTGCATAAAGCCAAGATTTTGAGGATTATCAGGTGCTGGAGAGACCTAAAGCCTAGGTTTGGAAACAGCTGGTGGTGGCTGTTGGGATGCTTCTCGGTGCTGCCCAGAAGCTGGGTGTGCTTCAGGCTGGCTCTTCCTTTGTTTCCATAGGGATGAGAGCTCCAGGATGCCCCTAAATCTCTACAAGGCCTTTGGTATCATGCTGGGAGTGCAGGCAGTAAAGGAATGGACTCCACCACCACACACCCAGTGCCACTGGAGTCTGTTTTGGGGCACATCCCTGCAAACTGAGCCTGTGAGGTGGCACTGCAGGGTGAAATGTCTGGGATGCACAGCGTGGTCAGTGAGAGGAGCCTGATGCTAACTGAGTTAGTCCAGGGATGAGCAAAAATCTGTCACGAGCCAACAGATCTGATTTGTGTTTGAAAAAAAATCCCTGGTGTGCTATAAATCTGTCAGCTCTCAGGGAGACAAAACAACACCAAATAATCCCCTGGTCTGATTTAAACCCAGGCTTGTCTCTCAAACAAACCCCTCAGCCACGGGGAATGGGGGAAACTGAGGCACAGCCAACCCCCAGCCTCCACCCCTGCCCTCCAGTGTTATTATCTGGCAGGGCTGAGAACTGAGACACACAGAGGAGCGCTGGGAAATGTTCCTATTGATCGGAAATGAATAATTATCACCCGCTCCCCGTTCCAGGGCCTGGCGGTGAGCGGAAGAGCGGAAGCACTAAGCGGGATTAATAACTACTTTTCATTACTTTTAATGCAAACTATTGATTTTAAAGTGTTGTAGGGTATGACAGTTTATTACAATAAGACAATAAAACAGACTATATGAAATAATTGAGAATAATCTCTTCCCTTTTCCTGCGCGACACAGGGACATTATGTTCTGTGCATGTGGAGACATTTATGGCAAACTCTATCCAGCAATGGCAGCTTAAGCACTCTATAAAACAGCACTTTGGAGCTGGAGTATTATAAATAATAGGCAATAAAACTGGTAAATGGGACTTTAATTTGATTCCATTATGTCACCGAATGACAGGAAGGAGGGGGCAGAGCAGGGAGGGGAGGCGACGCCGAGCTCTGTTTGGGAGCCCTGGATGCTCCACGGTGGAACAGATCACAGCAGTGCAAGGGGGCCAGGCTGTGCCAAAACCCAGCCCAGCCGTGGGCTCAGTCCTGCCAGGTGACACCCAGAGAGTCCCTGCAGGGCTCCTTGATCCTGCCAGGTGACACCCAGAGAGTCCCTGCAGGGCTCCTCAGTCCTGCCAGGTGACACCCAGAGAGTCCCTGCAGGGCTCCTCAGTCCTGCCAGGTGACACCCAGAGAGTCCCTGCAGGGCTCCTTGATCCTGCCAGGTGACACCCAGAGAGTCCCTGCAGGGCTCCTCAGTCCTGCCAGGTGACACCCAGAGAGTCCCTGCAGGGCTCCTCAGTGCAGCCAGGTGACACCCAGAGAGTCCCTGCAGGGCTCCTCGCTGCAGCCAGCACTGTGGTGGCAGCAGGGACACTGCTGTCACAGGGATGAAGGCTCCCAGAGCATGGTCAGGTCCCCATTGAGGCAGGTATCAAATATTTGGGGTACTATCCCAAAACCCCACTGCTGCCAGGTCTCTGACTGCAAGTGCTCCCTTTTTCTGTGCTTCCTGCCCCAAACTGGCCAGTGCTGCCCTTCCCAGCCCCAGCTCTGTGAGCACAGTGACCCTGGGGAGGTTCCTGCACAACTTTTACTGTTCTCAGCACAAACTCTCCTCAGGAAGAGCAGCTGCCTGCCAAGGACTGGGGTACACCTGATGGTCAGGCTCAAATCAAGTATACCCCAGAGAGCTCTCAGTTGAAATGACTGCCAGGAAGAGATGGATTTCACTCCTCATCACACCAGAAAATCCTGTGTGAGAGGGGTCTCTGTAAAGCCCCTGAAGAAACTACTGTGCACCATTCCCAGCAGGAATGCCCCTGGCACAGAGGGTGGTGTTTGGGGTGGGCTGGGGGTGTAGGGGCCATAAGAGAGCACACAGCACACAGCTCAGAGCTCCTGGCTCCCTCCGGGGTGCTCAGACAGGGCCATTACCCACTGATGGCTTTGCAGGGCCAGCCATTTGTGAAACGAGCTGGGAGTCCCAGCCCAGTGCTTTCCACTGGAAAAGCTGTTCCTGCTAATTGGGCACCTCCTCGTCAAGGCTGGGGAGTGAATGTACCCCAGAGATCGAGGGCCAAATGTGGAGAAGGGTCTGAGGAAGGCCTGGACAGGTTTCAATTCCCTGTTGCTTTGTTCCCTCCAGCCCATCAGGCCATGTGTGGAGCTCTCATGCTGTCCACGTACCCTGTGCTCATCCTCACCCCTCACACTGCCTGAAAACACCTCGGAAAAAAAGACTCAAAGGCTCTGGTACAGAAAAGCACCTGGGCAGGGGCTGACCTTGAGGCACAGTTGGGTCTTTCCCACTCCCTCAGGTCCTTATGGACCCAGAAGGATCTGAGAGGTGACAGAGGAGGCAGTTCATCATATCCCTGTGCCTGGAGTGTGAAATGAGGCTGGTCAAGACCTATGTGGACCTTCCATGGCCCGGTGGGATCATTCTAAATTGCTGTGCACTGGCCCAGTTAATGTGAAATTGGAAAGGACTGGAGAGAAGTGAGCAGCCAGGACCTGGAGACCACAGGTGGGATGGTCACATCTGGCCCCAGCTCACTCATGCAGATGCAGCACTGGGGGCTGCCACCTGCATTTTGCAGCCTCCACCAGGACAGTGCTCCCCTGGAGATGTGCTGTACCTGCTCCCATCCTTCCCACCCATCCTGTCCCTCTCCCAAATGTGTCTGCAGTGTCCCCAGCTCCCCAAACACATCATTACTGCTGTGAGGATTTTTGCACAGTGAGGGAGAAGCCAGGCAGCGATACTTCTTCACTTTGTTTTCAGTTCCAAAATCCCAGCTCTTCCCTGATCCTTCTGCAGAGAATCTTGGTGTCCCTTGGGCTTTTCCAGCCTCTTCTCTAAGCATATAATCAGGGCTGTTTTAAGAGAGGGGATTACACATACAGCAGAGCAGAGAAGCCCCATCGAAGCTATTCAGAGCTGCTCTATACCCAAAATGAGCTGCACAAGGGGAAGCACTGAACCAACTTTGCTGCATGTGCTGTGGAGGCAAAAAGGAGGTTTGGGCTCTGGATTTTAATGGGCTTCTCTTTTGGTCCCTGAATTCTCATTGCAGCAGGATGTGCACGTCCCATCCCATGGCCCTCAACACTGCTGATATTACAGAATCGTGGAATATTGGCTTGTTGCACTCTGGGTGATCAACCTGATTTTTGTGGACAACAGGATCATTAAGGTTGGAAAGGATGATTAATATCTTCAAGTCCAGTTGTGGACAAGTCCCCTCAGGACTGGCAGCTTGGCATAGAGGAGACAGACTACAAAGAGGGCAGGGAGCAAAAGCACTGGGAGAGAAGGAGCTGCTGGCTGGGACTTGTCATAGGAAAGAGTTTGCAGCATGTGAGAGAAAGTTGGAGATGGGAAAGAGACCTGCCAGGACAGGAGTGCGCAGTTCATTCCTGATGCAGGTCCAGGGAAATGACATCCAGGATTAATTGAGGTCTGCAGGAAAGGGGAGAAGACAGGGAAAGGCAAAAGAAGGGGTGGAGAGGAGCAAGCTGGCTTTGGGGAGAGGTGGAAGTGGGGTAGGGGTACAGGTACATGATGGTCTGTGTGGGGTGACTGTTCCCTGAGCTGGGAGCCCTCCAGGGTGGCTGCAGGAGGCTCTGGTGAGGATGCTGCTCCTGCTGGCTGTGAGGTTGCCACAGCAATCAGCAGCATCCCACAAGGAGGAAGAGCAGGCCAGCCTGTCCCACCATGGGGTTTGAGCAGAGAGAATTTTGAACCAGGAGAGAAAAGAGCAGCAGGAGCCCCATTCCTGTGTCACCTGCTCCAGATGACCCTGCCTTGGCAGGAGGGTCAGACTGGGTGATTCTGTGGTTCTGTGATTCTACACAGAGGGACAACTGAAAGTCTCCCTCAGCTGAGCCTCAGCCAGTCTCCATCTCCATTCTCCAGCTGTGGGTGTGTGGTGCTCACTGTCCCCTGACCATGGGGGAGGCCTGGTCCAGCTCTCCTCCCTGACCAACCTCCCCAGTTTAGTTTCCATTACACCTGAACATCTTAACATGACTCCAAACCATGCCCTTCCCTGCTCCAGAGGGGCACCCATGGAAAAATTACCATTTGGAGACATCCCTGAGCTGGGAGAGCTGGTGAGGAAGAAACACCCTGCTCTGGGTTATTCCATTTACTTCCATTCTTCTGGTACCCAAGACAAGGCTATACAGAAGGGACACCACAGATTTCTTCACAGCCTTTTGTCTGAGTAGTAAATCTGCCAGCTAAAGTGTGTCAGGAAATAAAGGGTGATATGCTCTGAATGCACAAATTCCTGCACACATACACACACAGATGCAACCACTCGTTTCAGTGCCTGGGAAAATTGGTTTCATTTCTTAATGGAATATCTGTATTTAGGCCCAGAACTGGCTTTCCACACCTTCTTCTAGCGCAGCCCTGTCATACACCTGGAGTAATTAAGCAGTCGCCTGTAATTACATGGCTAATGAGGGGAATTGATTAATGAGACGGGGTCAGGTAGCTGCTGTGTGGGGCAGGAGGGGCTGGATATGACCCCATCATGGGACAAAGCCCCGGGGAGGGACCCGGGTGGACAAGAGGAGCTATGCAAGATGGAAGGTGAGCCAAGGAGAGAGGACTGTGCCAGGAGGCTCAGCCAGACTCTCTATCCGAGAAATCAAGCTGTGAAAGCAGTGAGAAGCAGGTGTGAATGGCTTTCTGCCTGCCTCAGGACCGGGTTGGGATGGAAAGCTGGGGTGATGTGGAGGAAGGAAGAGATATTTCTGCATTTAATGTCTCTGCCTGCACTGGCTCCAGGCCACCCAGGCTGAACGCTCACAGTTTGTGCTGAAGTGTTGGAGAACTGAAAGGGCCTGAGGCTGTGCTGGCTGGTCCCTGGCATCTTGCATTTCAAATGCCTTCAAAATGTGGATTTGATGCTTCCCCTTTTATTTATTACATTTCAAGCAGTTTTGCCAGGGGCGTAGCTCTAGAGAACAGGCAGTTTACTTCCCAGAGGATCCCAGGAGCTGGACTGTGAGAGCTGCACACATGGCAAGGGCAGGGCCCCACCAACACCCAGATGGGCCAAAATCTGGGAGCAGAGAGGGGCTGGGGAAGGCTGGGCAGGGAGGAAGAGTGTGCTGGCCTGGCTGAGGAGCAGGAGGAAGCAGGGGCTGTGATTCACTTGCTGTGCTCCCTCCTGCCAGCCGGGCAGTTTTTATCAACTGGAGGCAGCTGTAAATGTTCTCTCAGCGGCAGGGACCTGGGAGCTGCGAGTGCAGCTCAGCTGAGTGTGTTATTGGATTATCAGCTGATTAGAGCTGTTAAGAGCCCACTCTTGAATAATCAACATGGTGCTTTTTGGCTGCTGGGTACCAGTGGGAGGGGAAGGGAGGCAGTGCAGAGCCTGGCTGATGCTGATTCATGAACAAACCCTCGTGTTGCCATCAGCAGACCCTGCTCCATGGGGAGCTGGGATGCCCCACCTGCCCCAGACCCCACCTGTGCAGCTCCTCAGGGGCTCCTCCTCTTTCCCTGGCACAGGTTTCAATCCACAGGGGTAGGATCTGGAGATTGTTGAGCGCTTGGGGAGATGCCCCTGCAGCCTGGTGGTGTGCTTGATCAACCCAGAGCAAGTACCCAGCATGTTGGAGACCTGGGCTGTGTGCTCATGGTCCTGCAGAAGGGGAGGTCCAGGTCTTGTATGTGGTGATGGGAGAGCTGAATCCCTGCACTGGCTGATACCATGGGTGGGGATAGGGTGGGGATGTGGGTGTCCATTGCAAAAGGGGCTCGCTAGCCAGGGTATGGGGCAGGGAGCTTGTCCAGTGGTATAAGAGAGGCCAGGAGCTTAGAAGGAGCTTGCAGTGATGCAATGGAGTGGATTCCTCTTGAGACAAGGCAAGACAGAAGTCCATGGATGGAGCTCAGTTAGCAAAGATTATGCTGGGAGCACTTTGAATGAAAACAGAATGTTCCCTTTCCTCTGCCTTTCCTTTGTACTGACTGCAGCAGCATTTGGGCAATAGACAAAACAGCAATGTGCCTGCTGGCCCTTCTTTCTCTTTCTTTTCCCCTTCTTTCTACTTTCAAGTGTTGTTTTTGCCTGCTGCTGAGTCACAGTTTCCCCTGGAGAAGCTTCCTACAGACCCCTGCAGCAGGAGTCATCTTGCTCTCCTTTGATGTGGATTTTTTGCTCCCTGGAGCTGAGTCCTTCCGGTGATCTTTGGCTTGGACACCACAATCCAACAGTAACTTCATGGGCCACGTTCTTCCCTTCAGCCACAATGTTCCTGTCCCCAGTAAGTTCAATGGCCTGACACCGGTGTGAGGGGAGAATTTGATATTAAAAGGAATAATAAATCAGAAGCACATTGCCTGTACCCTGATATTCAGGGGTCCTGAATGATGAAGACTGAATATCCCTCTCTCCAGATCCTGCTCTGCTCTTTGTGCCTCTAAGATCTAGGACATGTTTCTTGAGTTTACAGAGCAGTGAAACCAAACATGTTCCAGGCTGGAAGGAACTGGTCTCAAGTTCATGCACAAAAGGGTTTGAAGAAGAAAGGGTTTAACAAGAGTGTGGGATAAGGGAGAAGAAAAGAAGCCATGCATTAGATAATATGATTTATACATGTAGTGCAATTCAGGGAAGAGAGTGTCTCCTAATTAGAACTTGCAACCTGCCTAAGAAGATTCAGACTGAAGACTTCTGCCTCCAGGTTTCTTAATAATTAGTAATTCTGTAATTATGGAATGGTTTGGGGTTGGAAGGGACCTGAAAGATCCTCCTGTTCCACCCCATGCCCTAGGCAGGGACAACTTCCACTATCCCAGGTTGTTCCAAGGCCCATCCAACCTGGCCTTGGACACTGCCAGGGATGGGGTTATTGCTCCAAATAGCCTGATTGATCCTTTTACCTTTTTTCCAGTGGTGCCCAGAGACAGGACAAGCAGTAATGGACATTAACTACAATGCAAGAAGCTCCAGCTCAGCCTGAGGAAGAATTTCCTTCCATGGAGGGTGGCAGAGCTCTGGGACAGCTGCCCAAGGAGAGCATCTCCCACTCTGGAGACATTCCAAACTCACCTGCGCCCATTCCTGTGTCACCTGCTCCAGGTGACCCTGCCTTGGCAGGTTGGACTGGGTGATCTAACCCGAATGGTTCTGTGATTCTACACAGAAGGACAACTGAAGGTCTCCCTCAGCTGAGCCTCAGCCAGGCTCCATCTCCATCCTCCAAGGTCCTTGTGCAGGCACTCCCCCACAGTCAGACCCCTCCCCACATCTGCACTGCACAGAGCCCAGGGAGGCAAAGGAGGATCTGGCTGTGCTGCTCAGGAAGATGGACCCTTTCCATTATACAATAATTAAATTGCCTGTAATTATGTTCTTGACAGTGAAATTCAGGCAGTAAATGATCCTAACATTCCACGCTCCTTCCCTCTTCCCAGGACTCCCCTCAGCTGCCCCTCCCCTCTAAATGCTGAATTATTTTACAGTTGATAGTTCCTTAGATTTGCCGACCTTTAAAAACTGAACACTACATGCCTGTTGAATTTTAATCAATTTATTTTTTTCAACTGGAAATGTCAGACTTCTGCACGGAATTACTTGGTGCTGGCTGATGTGACAAAGACTCAAAGTTCAGCATCTGAAGCCGCGGAGGAGCAGCGCCTCGCGTGCATTAGCACAGATAATTTGCAGGATGTGAAAATGAGAGCAGGAGTGAGGGAGCATATATTTTTCATTAGCTTTGGTTTAGAGGGTTCGGTAACCTGCATTTATTTCATCCCGCGAACTCTGGCCTCATTAAATCCAGACAGTGGCTGGTAATGGCTGGGAGTAAGAACCTGCCGGGGCCACCAAAGGGCAGCAGGTAAAGTGAGGTCACCAGTGGAGGGGACCTTGGTGGGAGAGCTCTGCTGTGCCCACTCTGTGGTACCCAGCACGGCACAGGAATTGCCCAAACCCTTTCCCAGCCTCCAGTGGCCCAGGTCATTAGAGCTCATTCTAATGCTGCACTCTGGCCCTGACCAGCCTGGGTTGTGCCCTGAAGAGCCCAGCAAAGGCTTCACCCTCTGTCCCAACCCTTCCCTGCTGAGGGACATTAACCCTCACATTGGCATGACCTGGATTTATTGCACGTTCCCCAGCTGGAGCAGAGCCCACCTGCAAAGCAGGGAAGGAGCTGAATTGTGAACACAGTCCTGCAGGCTGAGTGCTGCTGCTGGGGAGCTGTGGCAGTGAGTGTGCACCAGTGAGGAGCCTTCTGCTCTCTGCTGGGGTTTGCTGGTTTTCATCCTGACTTTGGCATCAGAACCCCCAATGCTGAGGGTTCTCTGCCTCCTTGCTGAGCAGAATTTCTCTCCCATCACAGGCTAGGACACTCCACATCAGTCCTGTCCTGCATCACCTACTTCCCCACTCTCAGTCATTCAGGCATAAGTTATCACCTTCTGCTTTCCTTCTGTCAGCAGTCTCTGGTGTTTCCCTTCAGTGCCAGAGTCTGCTCCAATCCTGGGCCATGACAGCCCAGAAACATGTTTCTGTCCTATTAAAATTTAATTCTTCCTTTGGAATAAGAGACTTCTCATCACACACAACTGGATGGATAAATGTTTGCTAAGGTGACAAGGATTGAGTATATTTAATCTTCCTTCCTTCTCTTTAAAAAACTGTGCCCGTCGTTGCCTCTTGGCACAGGTACATTAAAATCAATAATGAACCTTACAAACTGATCTGTGATAAAATATGGTCTATCCTCCTCCACTGAACTGTAATAAGCAGCTTTTTCAAACCCATGCACGTACTTGTGTGCAGCAAAAGTGATGTGATGGCTGTGTGTTGGTTCAAGGAAAGTTCCAGGAGACTCCAAGGATTGAGGTGCCTGGAACCCAAATGTCCTTCCAGTGGCACAAACCAGCTGTAGTTAGAAATGTACTTGGAAACTGCCTGATCAAAGGGTCATTCCTTATTTGTTCTGACCTGAGACCTTCTCTGAAGCTTTGCTCCATGAGATAGGGCCCAAGGAACCTTTGGTGTGACACTGCACCACAGATCCTCTATCATGACTTCATTTCCCTGAAATGGGTTTTAATTGGAAAATGGGTGGACATCAGCTCTTTCTAATGGGGGATGAAGCAGCTTAGATGAGTCCATAGCTGAGCAGGACAAGTCTTCAATGGACAAGAATGCAGAACTGAGTCGAGGTGGGACACAGGACCCAAAGAACGACTGAGGTGTGATTGACACCAGCCTTGCTCTGAAGCAGGTGGAGGCAGACCTGAACCTACATTTATCTTGTCTCAGATGACTCTGCTCATCGAAAATACATTGACTCATCTGAGGAAACCTATTCTTTGTGCTTCCCTCTTGGTTCAGCCCATAAGATTTTGAGATCTCATTTTTGCCCTGAAGAAGACAAAAAATTGCTTTGAATTTTGAGTGTTGCAAGAAAGGGAACCATCCTTGCTGTGTAGCTTGTCTTTATTTAGCTTAGAGGTCCTGTTTCTCAAATCCTCCTGTATGAAAAGCCCTCAGAGAAGACAGAGCCTATGGAAAGCAGCCCAGCCCAGGCTTACTAACTGTTCATCAGCCTTCCCTTTAAAGGAGGCAAATGTTATTATCCCCTTTGCCAAAAGGGAGTGTGAACACATCTGCTCCTCCACCCACCCTCCTGGCTCCCCCTCCCAATGCAAACTCCCACAGCTCACCCTCTGTCACAGCTCCACAGCCACAACAGGAGCCCGTGTTTGAGTGAGGTGTTGCTCTTCATCCACAGCCCTCCCAGTTGCTGGGATGAGCCCCTTCCCTGCCCTTTCTTTCAGGTTAAGCAAATGTCAGGCTCATTTGGAGGTTCCACACCCCCCTGGCTGTGCTGCAGACATTTGTGGTCCTCTCCCAGCCGCAGGACTCTTGACATTTACATCCCAGCCAGGCAGGAGGTAAATGTGGTTCTGTCGGATTTTGCTAATCACCAGTTATGTCCAGCTTCAGGAACAAGCTCAGGTGGCCAAAGTTTATTTTCTTCATTTTCTCTCTCACATTTTCACATCCTCCCTACCCCTGCCTGGTCCCCCACCCTCCTGCCCCACCATTTATCTGTCTGTGGTCATTTGATGAATTACAAATTAAAAATCACAGATTTTATAGAGGAGATTAGAATAGCCTGAATTTCCTTCTCCTCCGTGCATGATCATCTCTCCCAACTCTCCCCACCCATTCTGAACCCAGTGGAGAGGATGCTAAAACCTGCTGCAGAGCTGGTGATGAGGAAAGGCTGAGTTTGGGATCTGCCCTGCTCATCTGGGACATCCTGGGACATGCTGGGTGTCAGGTGTGGGGTAAATGCAATAAAGAAAACACGTTCTGCCCATTGCATTTTTCTAGTCCAAACACAGCACCAAAGCATGAAAAGGACCTGGAATTTCTCCCTGCTGGAGAATCTCCTGTAAATGGGGCTGTTTGACAAGGGGATGGACCAGGTGGCATCTGGAAGTCCTGTTCATCCTCAGTGTTCTGTGATTCTGCAAGGCTGACATAAGGCTCAGATCAAGACTGAAACAGTGACATCTGCGGGGCTCCACTGATCACAAACTTCATCCAGGTTTGAAAATGAGTTTTGACCGGGGCTATTGATTTCCCTCTTTGTTTTGCTTTGCCGGTGTGTATGCATATGTGTGTGTCTGCAATTTTAACCTGAAAGACAAAAAGGCACCACTCCCTCCTCTTCCTGACTTCTGTGCACCTCCCCTCTGAAGCCCCAGTGAGGGACTTCATTAAAAAAAAGCAAACTGCAGCAGTCAGGAAGTGCAAGGGGAGGAGAAATCAGAAGAACTGATGAGGACAGCAAGTGTTTGAAAGCTGAAGAAGAGGAGGAGCTGTGGCAGATGTTGCCAGCTGTTGCTCAGTGCGTGGGTGTCACATCAGCCCACCCCTACAGAGGAGAACAAGCCCACAGATTAAGTCTTTGTGCTGTGACCCTGCTGCTGTCCTGTCCTGTTTTAGCTGACACCTCTCCCCTGTCTGTCCATAATCCTCATCCACCACTCTGTCCTGGCTGCTCTGTTCTGTGCTCTGGCCCTCACTGCTGTGTCCAGTGGCTGCCAGCCAGCTGTGAACAACTGGGGAAAGACATCTTTATTCATGGGACTGAAGCCCTCTAAAATCATGAAATCAATCCACTCTCTGTTTTGTGTATAAAAAGGGGGAAAAAAAATCTACTTGTTTTATAGGCTCTCTCTTTTCCCTCTTTCAAATTTGCTTGTTTTCCTGGAATGACACTTTGTTCTATCATCAGAAAGGGATTGCTGACATATATTTTTTTCTTCCCCATATTACACTGTTCCCTGTGTAAGTTGTCTTTTACCAGCCTCCAGAAGGTTTTCTCTGAGCTGTCAGGATATTCTGAAGCTCCCCCATTCAGAAGCAACTTTCACCTCACACCCCAGCCTTCCCTATCATGTAAAAAAATCACATGAATCCTCCTGATGCTTCCTTCCTCTTCTGCTCCCATTTGACCAAAGAATATTAGTAAAACGTTAAAATATTACTATATTAGTAAAATATAGAATATTATTATATTAGGAAAATATAGAATATTAGTTTTTAAAGGAAAGGGTTGTATAGGCAAAAGTGAAAGGCCAGCTGAACAGCTAACCTTAAATCTACCCTGTATTTAAACTCATTATTCCATCTTTATTCTTTCAATCACTGAATATTTTCTCCCTAAGACTTTCACCTTATCCTGTATCTAACACTGGAATTTTTTGAGAGTGGGTTGTTAGCAGAGGAGACTGTATTGTAGGACAGTTGTTTCATTTAGTGCAGACAGTGATCTTTTCTTTTCTGATCTGTGCTGGCTCCTCTGTGACCCCCTTGCCCCAACTTTTATTCCTGCTCCTGCTTTCAAAAATCAGCAGAAGAAAGTGAAAACCCCACAGCCCCTGCGGTTCCAAAGGTGTGACCCTCCCTCCCCAAACTCCCCAGCAGCCCTTCCACCACATGCAAATTTTTACAGCCTATCAATAAAAGGATCTCGAGGCCAAATGGAAATTGAGCAGCTGCTTAAATTGCTGGAGGGGAAAGAAAGCCATTCAAAGAGAGTTATTATTATTATTTTAAACATTCAAATGAATGACCCAATCGATTTCAGGCCTCTTTGTTCTGTGAGCCCTCGCCAGGAATCCCTGAGCGCTCCAGCTGCAGGGCTGGCAGCTCTGCCTTGGATTATTCAGAGCACGGCTGAAGCTCCACTTCTCACTCCCCCATGTCCCTCCAGCCCCCCTGGGGTTGTCATTTCCCCAATCTCCTGCCCCTCCCAGGCCACAGCATTCAGAGGATTTGAGCAGACAAATGTATTTCCCTGAAAATCCATCTGCACTGGATACAAGGGGAAGAGTCCTGGGAAATTGTCCCTCTCATCAGGGCAGAGTGCAGGGTGAGTCCTCATCACGGTCATGGGGCTGTAAAAAAACTTTTTGTGGGAAGGGGCAGAAACAGGCAGGTCACCAGAGGGGCTTCTCTCCAGCCCTTGACAGCAGAGTAATCTGAGTGTTGCTATGTCTAATATTGGCTTTGCATAATGTGATTAATTGATGGATTTTCGGAGTGTGTGACTAGCACTGCACTGCACTTCAGTCCATTTCCACTCTGAAGACTTTAACTGGAGACCCCCAGCTTAATTTTAGTCATCAACACTCTGACTGGAGCAAGGCCACACTCTTCTTTCAAAGCCACGTGTGCCATTGCTCATCTTTATTCTCCTTCTCAGTTCCTTGACCGCTGACCTCTCCAGCAGCAATCAGCCTCTCTGGCCCTGCCATTATCCTCGCAGTAATGATGAAATAACAGCTCTGTGCCTGCAGCCTGCCATCAGCATGGTCCCGGGTGCAGATGGCCTGGTGTGCTCTCCAAGCCAGGGGAAGTGCCAGGGGATTCATCACTGGCTGCAGCAGCATCCGCAGCTTCCGTGGTCCAGCTCAAATGTTCCTCCTCAGTGGCACTTCTGACAGAGCTGCCACCAGCCAGGGCTCCAGAAGCCATGTGGGAGTGCAAGGTCCATTCCTTGCCTCAGTGCCCCACGGAAAAATCACTCTGAATGGGTTGATTGAACGTGCTTTTTGTGTTTATTCATTTCTTTTTTTTGGTGAGGTGCTGGATCCTCATCAGGAGACTCTTTGGATTCACGCACTGCCCTTGGGAAAAGCACTCTTTGTCTCCGTGCATCTGTTTACCTGCGTTATCTTCTCTTGTGTGTGTGTCTTATTAGTGCTGACTGCAAATTTCATTAAGACTGAGGTTGTCTCCTGGAAATATTTACATAACACTCAGCTGGAAGAGACACCCACGGCTGTGTGAGTGACTGCACAGGCTGCAAGAACAGGGCACTGCAGGGCATCACACCCTGCCCTCCCTCCTGAATGGGGCCTTTCTGCAGAGTTCAGCATCTAGAACTTCACTTCCACCTGAAATGACCTCGTTTCCACCTGAAATGACCTTGTTTTCACCTGGAAGGACCTCGTTTCCACCTGTTTCCAGACTCCATAAAGCTGGCAGCCCCAGCAAAACTCAAACTAACTTCCCTGCTCATCCACCTCTTGTTTGTTTGTTATTTTAATCTCCCTCCCCTCCGCAGTGTGAAGAGAAAGGGCTGATTGACAGCTTAACTGTTTCAAATCAATAGAAAGAGCACTTGGAGATTAAAGCAATTTAAACAAGGTGTTTATGTGGAGCTAAAACTGCTCTTGAAGGAAGCAAGCACGGGAGCTGAAGGAAGTGGGTCAGGCACAGGCACAGGGAACCTGCCTGAGCAGAGGTAAGATTACAGCAATGGGCTGGGACGGCTTTTCATCACAAAGAGATCACTGCTTTCCATAAAGGAGGCCTAATCTCGAAATTGCTTTAGCTTTCAGCTGATTGTTCCATCGATTTAGACACGCGGGCCGTGCCCCTCCTTCTCTCCGGGTGCTCTAATCTCCGGCACATCTCTCTCGTTCGGGCTGGGATGCGCTGCTGGTGTAACCGGGCTGTGGAGACATCACTGGGTGCACCTTAGAGCTGCCCCTCACTGCTGCCCCTCACCGCTGTCCCCTGCTGTCCCTCACTGCTGCCCCTCACCGCTGTCCCCTGCTGCCCCTCACTGCTGTCCCCTGCTGCCCCTCACTGCTGTCCCCTGCTGCCCCTCACTGCTGTCCCCTGCTGCCCCTTATTGCTGCCCCTCACTGCTGTCCCTCACTGCTGTCCCCTGCTGTCCCTTATTGCTGCCCCTCACTGCTGTCCCTCACTGCTGTCCCCTGCTGTCCCTTATTGCTGCCCCTCACTGCTGTCCCTCACTGCTGTCCCCTGCTGTCCCTTATTGCTGCCCCTCACTGCTGTCCCTCACTGCTGTCCCCTGCTGTCCCTTATTGCTGCCCCTCACTGCTGTCCCTCACTGCTGTCCCCTGCTGTCCCTTATTGCTGCCCCTCACTGCTGTCCCCTGCCGTCCCTCATTGCTGTCCCTCACTGCTGTCCCCTGCTGTCCCTCATTGCTGCCCCTCATTGCTGTCCCCTGCTGTCCCTCATTGCTGTCCCCTGCTGCCCTGGTTCGCTGGGCTGCAGAGCAGGGGCAAAGCCCAGTGGTGCTGTGGCTCCTGCCTCTGGCTCCTCAGGTACCTCGAGGCAGCTCTGAAACCATTGCAAAGCTCCCATTACATTTTTTAATCAATGCAAAGGCCCTGTCCCCTTGCTAAATTGCTTGATCTCCTCCCCTTCCCAGGCTTTTAGGTAATTGCTGTGGATGAGCCCTACAGTGCAGCAAGGATAGCTGAGCCAGGGCTATTGATCCATCCAAATGTGCTGTTGGCATGGTTTAGAGGAGCTTTACTAACTCACCCCTGGGGCAGATCGGGTTTTTAATCAAGCACGTTTCATGTTCTGGGGGCTTTTTGTAGCCCTAATGAGGTGGTAACTGAACCCTGCCTTCCCTGAACCTGCTGGGTGATGGAAATAATTTGGGAAATGCCAACCTCTCTCCAGTGGTCATAGGAAAAGATCAGACAGTTGGTTTATATCATGTGCTTGATTTCTGGGCAGCTGAAGCTGGGGGGGAGGGATCCCATGAAGGAGCAGCACCATGTGAAGGGGATGGGTCAGTTCTCTCTACACCTCTGAGGATGTGACCCTGTGTGGAAACAATCCTGTAGAAAATACACAACCTGCTCCAGAGAGCTGGAACTGGAGAGAGAGCAGGTGCCTGGGGAAGCTCAGTGTCAAGGACAGGAAAACATGTAATTGCAATGTTCAAATCTCCACTAAATCTGCAGGTGTAGATCTGGAAAGCCCCCTGTCCTCCAATCCAAACGTAAAGGAGCTTTTGAGGCCACCACAGAAGACAGGAAGCCCCCAAGCCAGTTTTAACCAGGTTGTCATGGAGCAATCGCTGTTTCTGTCAGTCTCAGGGAAGTAATGTCAGGTCCCAATCTCAAGCAAGGATGTGAGAGCAGTGTGGGTGGTAAATTATTGTGTATTTTCTGTGTCCCCAGGAGCATGCAGGGGGATCCTGCCTCCCTGGCTTCACAAGAGCATCAGGTAGAAACACCTGCTGCTTTGCTGGGGTGACTGAGTGTGTTTTGAAGGCCATCACAGCACTGCTGTACCCTCCTTTCAGGTGTTTATCATTTTCTTGGTGACAGCTGAGAGAATAACTCAGGTGGTGGCACAAGAGCTGTCACAGCTCTGTGCAGTTGCTGTGCCTGACAAGGCAAGGCAAGGCCCATCTTCCTGGGGGATGTGCTGTTTGCACTGAGGCTGTGTCACTTGGCTCGTGAGCTCCATGTCAAAGCTTTCAGCTGCCCTGTCCTGTGCTCCAGGCAATGCTCTGGGGCACAACCAGAAAAGCTCCTGGGTCTTCCAGGAGCGTGGGCGAGTGCATTTATCTTGTTCTGGGACCTGACCAGGGCTGCTGCTCTGGTGGAAGGTGTCCCTGCCTGTGGCAGGGGCTGGAATGAGATGATTTTTAAGGTCCCTTCCAATCCAGACCTGTCTGTGGTTCTATGCCTCAGGTAACTGGACAGATTTGCAAGAGTTCAGGTTCCTCCTGCCACAGGTACAAAGAGCTTTGCTGTGTTGTGATTGCCATGGCTGATCTCTGAGTCAGGGATCACTGTAATTACTTGCCACAGCATCACTTGGAATATGTTTTGCTGGAAGTCCTGCCTGATGCCTGACCCACGCCTTTGAAATGCACAGCTTGCTCTGTAGAGAGGGGACAGTGGCCTGTGGGTCCAGGGGCAGGGCTTTTGGAGGTGATTAATTATAAGGAGCTTTATTTAAGCAGAGGCTGGAGGTCTGAGCAGGGTATTGTTGCTTTGTAGAGTCCAGAGTTGTCCAGGCACTGACAGGGACTCACAAGCTGTGAAACACAGCCCTAGCACGGGCTGTCACTGGTGGAAGGTCTCCAGCTGAACCAGGGCCAGCTTGGGCTCCTGCCATGCAGGGTCAAGCCTGCAGCTCCTCTCTGCTGTGCAGATGGGCTGGGGGCTCTGGGTGCACACGAGCACAGCCTGGGGCTCACAGCCCTGTCTGACATGGGGACCCTGCCACTGCAGATCCTCCCCTGCAGCAGCACTGGGAGCTGGCAGCCAGGGCCATCCAAATCCACCCAGGAGAGGGGGAGATGCACTCCTGGAAAGCTGGCTCTGCCCCAAACACCCTGCTGCTCCTTTTCTGGCAGTTGTCAGCCATGTGGGTTGCACAGAGGGCAGGGGAGCTTTGCATGGAAACAGCAAAACTTTGGGATTAGTTCAGCATCAGCAGATCTTCTGAAAACCCACCAGCCTCCTGTGGGCTATTCCCTTTGAAATGGGCTGGGAGCCTGCTGGAAATGGGGAGGAGAAAAGCATCACATTTGCAGCTTATACCCCCTTCCCTGAAAAATCCTGGGCCTGTGCCATCTATCCCTGCCCAGCCGGAGCTGGAGCACATCCATGATGTGCCAGCTGACAGATTTGGCAGTGACAGATTAGCTGAGCTGGAGAAAGGCCATTTGGACCCCAGGATGCTGGTGGGAGGGTCCAACACCCAGTGTCAGCAGCACGTGGAGCAGAGAGGTGCGTGCTCCTCTAGGAGTCTCAGTGCGGCCAGAAAACCCAGGGAAGCAGGAGGGGTCATTCAAGCCATGGGGATGGATAAAGGATGTTTTACTACAGGTTCTGAGCTGGCTGCTCCTGGCTAAGGCCTTTTGGGTGGCTTGAAGGGTCATTTCCAATGTGGGAAATACTCTCCAGCACATTTTCACTCTTGGCATCTATCCATGTTTCCCCATGAGCACAGGCAGTGGCACAACAATTTTTCAGGCATCCAGAGCAGGAGGGGACATGCCCTGGGAGCCCCTTGCCACACTCCACATGCTGGAAAAGGCTTCCCCATGGAATAGAGAAGCCACAGGGAGATGCAGGTGTGATTGTAAGGGTTGGGAGCAATGTTAGGGAGACGTGACAGCAAAGCAAGGTCAGCTCAGTGCAGCATCAGGGGATGCTTTGACATTGCCAGCCACTCATCTGTGCCAGTTTGCACCAGCTGAGCACTTGGGCCACAAGTTTTGTGTGCTCAGGGCATACAAAATGTTATATGTTTCACTGTGTTGCTTATAAAAGTGAAAAAGGATGGTATTGGAGCTGAGGATGGATATCTTCAACAACGTAATGAATAAATACTGCGCCTTATTTATGAGACTTTAATTCTCCCCCAAATTAGAACCTGACTAAAACATGAATCTATTCCCCAGTTCCTCACACAACACAGAAAACAATGCCTATTTAAATGCAGATTAATTCAATTTTTGAATGTAAAAGCAGGTGGAAAACACACTGAATTCCCACATGTGTCTAATTCTTACGACTGTGACATTCTTAGGAATGTGACATTCTCAGGAATGTCTCCATTTAGTTGCTGGGGAGAAGGAGCAGCTCAGCACCTGATGGTGCAGATGATCCATAAACCAAGGGAGATGGAGATACCCAGTAAAGTGTCCCAGTTGCTCACAGTGCATGCCACATCCATGACATATTTCCTGGATTCAATGTACCCTCTTGTCATCACCTTCCTCACCTAAACATGAAGAGTTTTTGTGAAGACAGCAGGGGCACGACATTGGGAATGAAATGCCGTGGCTCTCCTTGGGAAAAAGCAAACTGTGACAGGAGCTCCAGATTTCCCAGCTCATCTCTCTCATGGATCTGTGAAAATCTAGAAGGTGGAATGACTTGCACAGAGGCGTCAGGCTGCTCCTGATGCTCCTTGCCTTTATGAAAATATGGGAATTAAAGTTCCCTCCTTGCTTTTAGGAGGAAATATGGGAAATAGAGTTCTATCTTTGCTTTTAGGAAGCCTAGAAAGTGGTGCCTTGTGTGGAACTGGTTCCCTATGGGAACAGTGCCCTCCTAAACACCCTCTGCTCTTATTCAAACTGTGAGATGTCAACTGCAAAAATCCTTGTTCTAGGTTGTCCATGCAGGAAATTCCAAGGTAAACTAAGAGAGACTCTTCTCCCCAAAGAATTGATGAAAGATTATTTTCAAATGGTGAAACTGACTGAAAATCACAGGTTTTGTCTGTGTTGTTTGTGGGAAAGTGAACAGTTTGTGGGGAGAGGAAGAGTGTTTAGAAAGTTTCATTTTGATTTCCCCCCCCTCCTTCTTTTGGTGTGTGTTAATAAATCTATCATAGTACTCTTTAAGTTTGGGCCTATTTTGCTTTTTTCTCCTAATCCTATCTCATAGCAGAAAAAACACTCAAACCACTACACTGAATTTGGTAAACAGAGATGGGTGAACGTGAAACCACTGCAATCAGAAGAGAGAATAGGGATTAGGAAGAGGGATTTTTAGTTGGAGGCCACCAAACCAGCACTGCCTTTCTCTTCTGCTGCTGCTGGCCAGTCCCACCAGAGCTGGAGGAGTGGGGAATTCTGTGGCTGTTGCATTCCAGGGTGCAGGCAGTGAGGATTTCCTTGAACCAATAAATCAGGAGGCCCTGGGAGCCTGCAAGGAAAGCCAGTGTTGTTCAGCAAACTCAAGGAGTCGATCTGCTGGCCGTGCCTCACTGCACCACCGAGCACCTGCACACATTCTGAGGGCTGCCAGCAGGCAATTCCAGGGGTAATGGCAATAACCCAGCCTGATACGGCTCCCAGGCGTGTGAAAGGTGATGGGAGAAGATGGGGAAATTTCTTTCCTAAGGCTATTCTTCCTGTGCATTCTCAGGTTTGAGATTTCCATTCTCCCATTCACAGGTATAATGACATGCTCTTAATGGCTGTAAAATTACAGAGCTCTTTCTTAACTCCAGCTCCAGCACATCACTCTCTGACCTCCTGCAGCAGTGAATTACATGAACTGACTACACAGTACATCAGCTCTGCTGGTGGTTTTTTTTATTTTTTTCTTTTGACCTATATATTAAATTTGCTTTACCATTAATCTAATCCAATAAGATCACCATTTCCATATTATGATTCCAAGGCAAGAACAGCAATAAATTCCTTTTCACTAAGACTCTCATAATTCTGAAATACTCCTGCCATTAACCTTCCTCCCCAGGCTCAATACCTTCTGAGAATTCCTGCCACATGAGGTGGCCATAGACAAACCCCATTTAGATCTTCTGTTACTTCTGTTTCACTCCAATTTTTCCATCTCAATTAAACATTGACATCTTCCCCAGTGGGAAATGACCCAGAACACCTTGTGCTAGAGTCTATCCACTCTAGGTTTGGCCAAATATTTCCTTCAGCACCTGGGAGTCATGGGCACAGGCTCTTTAGCCCATGCAGAAAATTCAAATCCAGTTTCCCAAAGATCAAATTTCCTTCTGTTCCCTGAAGTAGCAGGGCTGTCCTGTGGCTATCCCCTGATATCCTCATGCCTGGGAAGATGCCTGAAAGCCCTTTGCTATCATAATGATGATGATGTAATGGGATCCCATCAGTAAATGCTTACTTTGAGTGGAATTTGTTACTGGATAACTTTACAAGAGACCAGTACTACCCTGGATGTTTCCTCACTTTGGAGTATCAAACCCAGAACTCCCCAAATGTTTCAAAAAGCAGAAAGTGACCCCATCCTCTTGTTGGTGAATGACACATTGGAAAGATTCTTCCTGACACAATATTAACCAAGGTGGATCTTTCCTTTTGCTCATCCTCCTGTTCCTTGGATGCTCTGATCTTTGCTGATCTCAGACCTCTCCTGTCCTGTCTGTTGATCTTTCACCCTCTGACTTCTCTGCCTCAGTCAGCAAACCCCTCCTTCAGCACAATCAGGCCTCCTAAAAGCATTTTTGAGCTGGGCAATGCCGTCCTATCTCTATGATAACACTGCCCTGTGATTGCAGGGAATCTCAGAGCAATCTGAAAAGACAGGAGAGTGTCATCAGCCACCTTTCACAGCTGGCTGGCACAGGGAAGGAAACGATTTATTTGAAGGCATGCCTCAAGGAGGAGATGGAGGCAGGGAAGGAACCCAAGAGTCCCAACTTGGAGCTCCATTATGGAGTGTAAGTGGGAACCCACAGAGTGCTTACAGGTCTCTCCAGGCCCAGGGAATGCAAAGATCTCCTTGGAGCTGGTTGCTGTGACAAATATGTGCCACCCTTTGCTTAGAGCAGAGCCCTGTGGCCTTATAATTGCATGAGGTGGTGGCAAAAGGGACGAGGAGGGGAGGCACAGACCTGATGATAGAAGAGGCAGGAGAATGAGCCTGCAGCAGGGAGCAGCGTGGCACAGGAAGAATCCACACCAGCGAGTAAGGAAAGCAGATATCTGACATGCAACACCCTTGGGGATCAGTCTGCACTCCCAGCACAATGATCACTGCTGTCACCAGCCTGGGAGATAACCCTGTGCCACCCTCCCTCCCTGTGTGTCCCAGCTCCAGGTGGGCTGTACCCTGCTGCTGGACACACCTCTGCTGCTGGAAAGCAGCTCCCACTCTAAAAATCCCCCTGAATGCACACTGGCAGTGAAGACACACCCCTATCCCTTTTTTCCTTTCCCGTTTTCAGGGCTGCAAGGAGCTAATCAAGCCTCTTCCCAAGTGCAGAAATACAACCTGCAGAGCTTGCTGGTGGAAAGGGCAGAGCAGAGTCCTGCCCCCCACAGTTTGTTTCAAGTTTGTTTCTCTCAAAATGCCTTGAGTGTTTTAGACTTTCACTGTTGTCAAAGGTGGCAGACAGGGCAGTGCTGTTATTCTGCCAAGGGAGAGAAATAAAAATAAAAATATAAAAATAAAAAATAATAACCATGTGCCATCAGTGTGACTCAGAGTCACGGGAGACAGTACAGGATAAAGACAGACCTGTGACCTCATCTGCTGCCACCCTGTGTGAATCCAGAGGGTTTTGTAACATCTTAAATATCAAATACAGCCTCAGGTAGTCTGATGAAGTCTGATACTTCCCTGTCAAGGACTCAGATATCAAGAGACCAAGTCCTTTCTCTGTGCTGGTTTTGGCTGTAGTTTAGAAATGGTTAAAGAGTTGGTGGGGGTTTTTTGTTTGTTTTTCCCCCCCAAGATCCCCAATCCAAATGCTTTAGCACCTCCAGAAATGACACTGAGAATCTGCTTCATCAGGCAACACAGATCCCCTCAGCAGTGAGTTATTTGCTCTTCTTTTGCTGGCAGGGGAGAGAAACTGATACCTCTGGGGTGCAATCTATCCTGTGCTGGTGTCCAAGGCAGGTGCAATGAATCATGCCCTTGAGATGCCTCGTCCATCCACGGCCTGGAAAAAGCAGCCTGGTGCAATGGAGCCAGACAAACAACACTGTGAACATCCAGAGTGAAGAGAGGAGACCTTCTGGGCTCTTCATGAGAGGCACTCCAAAAGAGAACAGCCAGGAAGGATTATTTGGGAGCATTTACACACCTTTGTATGGATAGTTTGTGCCATTCCCCTGTCCTTTAGCTGCTGCCACTCGTGGTCTCCTTTTTGGGGGGAGCCTCAAAGGGTGCCACGTTTGGGCTCCAGGTGTGCTCCACCTCAGCCTCACAGGGACCTGGAGGAGGACACTTGGCTGCTCTTGCAGTGGCCTCATGATGGAGCCAGAGCCCCGGGGAGCTGAGGGATCCCACCTGCCAGGGACGGGGCGGGAGCATCCGTGCAGCTCCCTCTAATTCCTCTAATGGCTTTCTTTGGCTTGATAGATATTGAAGGAAGCTTGTTGCCGGGGCAATTTCCATGGAGAGATAATAAGAGATCATTTTCAAGTGAGCAAAACTTTAATGGCACATTCTGGTAATGAGGCAGCTAGGAGAGTAATGACCAGAGACCTCAGAGTGTGAGCACATCGTGAGAGGGGGGAGAACTCTCAGTTCACTGCTCAAGGCAGGCTTTGGAGGCCTGATCTGTGTCCCCTTCTGTGTCCCTGATCTGTGTCCCCTTCTGTGTCCCTGATCTGTGTCCTCTTCAGTCCAGCCTGGTGTGCTGCTGACTACAGTGAGAGGAAGATTAAGATCCAGGCGTTGATGAAGGGGCTGGATGGCTCCATGGAGATGCCCCAGTGAATTCTCTGGGGAAGTAGGAAGGCTCTGTAGGGCTCAGGCACCAAATGCTCCAATCTTTTCCTTCAACAGAAGACAAATTGAAGGAAAAAAGTCAAAGGACAGCTGGGTACTCCTGAACACAATCATGCGCTTTCACTCCGTAAGCAATGGGGAATATTTTAGCCTGTGTGTGTTAAGACACCGTGTTCCTGGAGAGGGGAGGGAAAGAGGGTGAGGGTCCTGTCTGGGTCAAGCTCTGTGTTCTCATGAACATCTGCAGGAAGCCTTAGGAAGCAGATCTGAAATTCAGGGATGGTGGTAGAAGCAGAGGGTGTAAAGGCAAGAGATCAAGGGTCCATGGATAGGGAAACAGAATGATAAAGGAAGATTTTAAAAAAAACCCAAACACTTATTCCATTAAGTTTTAGATCCAAGGAGGATCCATACCTATTCCTTTGGCAAATTCTGTGGATGGAAATACAAAACTCTGCAGCCAGTATAAACATTATAGCCACTTCTGAATTAGGGAAGCAAAATGTTCCCATATTAGATCACTGCAAAGTCACAGATTGCAAAAGACCACGGAGAACCTGTGTGGGCCCAAAGCCACCTAAGGTCCAGGACTGTGCTTTCTAGTCAGTTCTGAATGTCTAAACTGAGGAAAACTTGCCTGGGAATTAATGCACAGTGGATTTCCTGCCTCCTCCTGGAGGTATGAAGCACTTTCATTCCTCTCCATTCCTTGAATTCATCTCTGCCGTTTGGTTTTGGCAGTGCTTTTAAGGAGGGCTCTCAGTCAGCTGCTTCTTAAGGGCAGCCAAAGGCAGTTGCTGTTTACCTCCTCTCAAAAGAAGGAAGGTGAAGGGTCTGCTTTGCTCCAGCCTCGTTAACAGTTGTTTCATTAATCACAGCTTTCCCTTCAAAACCAGAGACAATCTGTCCAATTAACATTAAAGCTCTGGCAGTCGCTTGTGACTGTGGGGAACTTTGCAAGCAGCACTTTGACAACCATCACTGTGAGTTTCACATTTTTAAAGCTGCTCACAAACAAACCAGCCCAGGCTCACCTCGTTAATCCTCTCTGCTCCCCGCTTGCACAGAGCCAGCCTCCTTCCCATTCACTTTTACACTGAATCCCAGCAGAGCTGGGGCCCACAGTGCTTCTCCCAGACCCCTGGGATTATGTGGGCATTCCTTGTGCTACACCCTGACACTGCACCTCAGCTGAAATCAGAAAGAATCATCATATTAAAATGCAGGTCCAGCAGAAAAGATCATTAGTAACGTCTTGTCTCTAAATGCCACATGATCAGAGAACAGTAGAAGTAGCAATGTGCAGAGAAAAAGTTACCCAGTTAACTCTAAGCCTCTCAGTCTAACCTTGACTGGAGATTTCAAAGTGAATTTCGAAGGGAAGAACAATTAAATACGCAGAGATAAAGGGGAAATGAGATAAGATGGAACATGGGTTTACGAAATGTAGATTGTGTCAGACGAACATGATAGCTTTGTTTTGATAAGATACCTGATCTTCTAGACAAAGGAAATGCTGCTGATCTCCTTTATCTAGGCTTCAGTCAGGTATCTGATAGGTGCCATGTGGGAAATTATTAGTGAAACTGAAGGAAAGGAGGATTAGTAAACTGTAAGGTGAGGTGCAGCTCTCTGGAGGGAATTTACCAAAAGACTTTCTCACAGAACAGTTTAGGAACTGATCTTTTCTTCTTGTGGGTGATCTTGGCAATGAAAGCAAGATCCTGAGGCTAAAATCGCCCAGGACGCAGAGCTGGAAGTTTTGACAACGCAGAGAAGAATGAGAGTACAAGACTGAAAGAACTAAGTGACCTTGAGAATCAGAATAATTGAAATGAGAGAGCAAACAGAAAGTTTGAGATGACAGGTCAGGAATTTGAGCACTTGTATTACTCTGAGATATAATATAGAAGATGATGAGTAGCAAATGGTCAAGGACCGTGTGGCCTGAGTGACTGCAACCTGAGATGTCAGGCAAAGAAAGGCAAATGCTATCCTTGGATGTATCAGGAGAGATATTTCAGCAAATATAGACAAAAAATGGAGTCACTGGCCATGTCTGGCTTCTTAAGGTCAGGCTGGATAAGCTTAACCTTGCTTGAATGCAGAGGAGGGCTGGAAGACGGAAAATAGAACATTTGCAGGAGGTCAGGAGTCAGGAACAGCATGTTTAATTTGGTAAAAGACAGGTTGACATGGGAGAAGTTCCGGAAAGGTGAAATTGTTCCATAATCTGTTGGGATACAGCTCCTGAAGCTGCTGTGGCATGAACACAGTGAGAACAAGTCAGAGGAAGAGGTTCCCTGACTGCTGGTGGAAGATACAGACACAGAAGAGAAGGTTTTGAGGTCTGAGCTTTTCCTTTCACACCTGCAATGACAAGGACCACCTTTGCTAACCAGAATGTCCTTGACATTCCTGTTATCCCAGGCAGGGCTCTTTCCCTTGAGTTTTTCCCAGTACTCTGAACAGCTTTCTCATTCCTGATGCTCCCGAGAATCCCTCCAGGCTCCTGACAGAGACTCAGAACATCTGCGTGGGAAACTGAAGTGATGATTGCAGCACACATAAGAAAATCTCAAGTCTAATGTAGCCAGAACAGGTGAGGAAATGAGAAAAAGCAGGTCAGGAGAGGAGTTAGCCGGGTGTGAGAGCACAAACTGCCTGTCCAGGCTCTTGTGATCCGCCTGCTGTCCTGTGCTACCCTCTTTTACTGCTCCCCCTCAGCATTTCCTGCCACTTTCTCCCTGCTTTACCTCAACACAGGACAATCCCATCTGTATTTTGCTGTCTAAAGCTGCCTAAAGCTGTAAACTGGCATTTGGAACCCGGCGTGCTGATAACATTTGTGCTGTGCATGTTTTCCCCTCCCGCCTGTTGCTTCTGTATTAAAGTCATTTTGACTGGAATAAGCTCTTTTCTTTGCCTTTCTATTTGCCTCATTTTCGGGCCTTTTGTGAAACTGGGACAAGTGCTTCCTGATGAACTGACTATGGATTTGAGGAGCTTGCTGGGAAGGCTATTTACTGGTGGGTATGAACTGGGCTTAAATCTAAAGGAGCTGCTAATGCCTCGTCTGGCACAGGGCTATCACACGTGTCACGGCTTTGATTATTGCTTCCTGCCATGCTGGGAGGTCAATGCGAGATGAAAGAAGATTGGGAAACAGTCAGATTTGAGCAATCAAGGTGATACATCCCTGGATGGGGCTGGGAGGGAGAGGGGAGGGCTTTGGTGAGCCTGCAGGTTTTCCTTCTCAGCTCTGGGCCAGCAGCACACATGCTGTAATTACATGTAGATGCTGGTGTCCTGGGGAGAAAGCTGTTTAAGGGAAATTCTTGCAAAATTTTTCCCCCTGCTGGGATGATTACATTAACAGGTGCCAGGCACTGGGGAGCCTGGGGGGCCCTGAGGAAAGAAGAGGGAGGAGCTGAGGTTTAGAGACTCTCCGTGAGTGACTTGTTCCCTATTAAAAAATGCAACACAAGAGCTGCATCATGCCCTGAACATGAGTTTGTCTGTCTGTCTGCCCCACGTCTTTAACGTGATGTCCTGCAGTCCTTTTGGTGTACCTGCTCCCCAGTGTGTTGGGAGCTCTGCTAAATCCTGATTGTCATTGTTCTGTTCTCTGCAGCTCCTTCTGTAATCCAAGATCTTTCCATGCACGGCACAGCAGAGAGGCTGATGGGCAGGACGGGGGCTGGGGTCTCAGCTTCAGAGGGGCTGGGGACAGGCAGTGGGGGCAGCAGGGGCACCTTCACTCCCATACTGTGATCTCATGCTGGGCCATTTGTCCCAGCTGGTGGCAATTCTGTGTCCACAGAGAGGCTTGCACACTCTGCTGGATCCACCCTTGCCATACTCTCAAAAACCACCATAAGCTGTATTTTTTCAGAGCAGGAAATTTAGGCACGGGCAGTGAGAGTGCTCCAAAGGCAATGTTTACAAACATAAAAAGGACTCTGGAGTTTTTAGCAGTTGAACCAACATTAAATGAACCCAATTCCCGTGTGACAGGAGCATCCCTCTCCCTCAGAGGTGTCCCAGCCCAGCCACAGGTATGTGCCTGGTGGCTGCCGTGTCACCTACTCCTGCCCCTGACCTTCTTCTTGCCCCAGCTCTCCCTAGAGCAGTTCTGGGTGGGGAGCACAGCTCTGCTCCTCCCCAAATGCTCGTGTAGAGTGCTGGGCTTTCTCTCCCTGCCTGTGTGGTGCTCCCAGAGCAGGATCCCTCCCCCCGTCCCGTGGGATGTCTGTGTTGGCAGATGGGTGGTGAAACTCTGACTGTTCGTATTTGCCCCCTCCAGAACAGGTCAATGCCCAGCACTCAAGGGCCCTGGCACCAGGACCTTTTCAAAGCTGGGACAGATGGCAGTGGCTCTGCAGAGAAAGGCCAGGGCAGGAGGGCAGCTGGCAGCCTTTGCAGGAGTCTGTCCCTGTGGCAGGCCATACAAGGCTCCCAGACATATTTATGGACAGCTCCTCAGCTGCTCTGAGCTGCTTTGCACAGTGGCTGCAGTGAGGCTGGAGTGTTTGAAGCAGTGCTCAGCCCTCGATGCTTCTCTGATTCTGCCTGAACAGGAGTCAGCAGTGCCCTGGCAGCCCAAAGCCCCTCTCCTGGGGGGCATCAGGCTCAGCATCACCAGCTGGTTCAAGGAGGGGATTGTCCCACTCTGCTCTGGGCTGGGGTGGCCTCACCTCAAGTGCTGGGGGCAGTTTTGGGCACCACAATATAAAAAAATTATCTGAAGGCGTGAGAGAGTGTCCAGAGGAGGGACACAGGGATGGAGAAGGGTCTGGAGGGGCCATAAGAGGACTGGCTGAGGGCACTGGGATGGTGCAGCCTGGAGAGGAGAAAACTGGGGAGACACTCATTGGGATCTGCAGCTCCTCCCGAGGGGCAGCTCCCAGCTCTGCTCTGGGACAGGGACAGGAGCTGGGGAAGGGCTGGAGCTGGGCCAGGGCAGGCTCAGGCTGCAGAGCAGGGAAAGGTTCTTCCCCCAGAGGGTGCTGGCACTGCCCAGGCTCCCCAGGGAATGGGCACGGCCCCGAGGCTGCCAGAGCTCCAGGAGCCTTTGGACAGCGCTGCCAGGGATGCCCAGGGTGGGATGGTTGGAGGGGCTGGGCAGGGACAGGGGCTGGGCTGGGTGATCCCTTCAGTCCCTTCCAGCTCAGGATATTCTATGGTTTTATGACTCCTCCACACTCTGTGAGACCATTTAACTCATTTTGTAACCATTCTCCTAAAGCCTGACTTTCCTCTCCGTGGTGCTTAGAGAGTCCTACCCTCCCACAGGAGATGTAAGGGATGGATCCATTTCTGACCTCTCCATCTGAGCCATCCAACCTTATTGTCCATCCTGACCTGGACCCAAGGCTGTGGAGCAGAGGGGACAGGTTTACTGCCTGCTGCTATGTGCCCTGCATGAGATCACTGCTGGGGAGCGTGAAAAGGGGTCAGAGCTGAGCTTGCAATGCTGCCCCTCTCAAAGAGATGCCCTGCTAAGATGCCCTTGATATGAAAGCAAAATCTAAATTATATTTGCTTTTCAGAGCCCATCTACATCTCACTCTGTCAGGATAAGAATTATCTTTCCCCCTGTATCAATATTGCAAAAACAGGCTGCAGGTGTATGGCTCAGAAAAAAAACTAAAATTACCTAGCCCAGGGTCCTAGCAGCTGTATTTTGCATGTGATTTTTGAATGTCTTGGTTTCAGGGTGAGACATGAAGATCTTTGCTGTCTGTGTGAACTCAGTGAGATGCTGGAGTCCACCTTACAGATTTAGAGATGCTCAGCTGCACAACAGAACTGGCACCCAGACCCAGAGCTATTCTAGAGCAAGGAGAATGGACAAAGCTCTCCAGAGAACCCACCTGGGTAAAATTACCTTCCTGGCCAAAGGAGATGAAGCATGGAGTATGTTTAATTTGTGTATTGCATTCTCGTTAATAATGATATCTAATTAAAGCATCTCACGACATCCTAATGATCAAGAAAGCAAAAAAAAAAAAAAAAAAAGGAGGAGGCTTTATTGAATTTTTCTTTCAACTGCAGCTCTCCAGGTTTGAATGAATCCATCATTGGAGACAGTGCCTTGTTTGTCTGATTGTCTCTTCAGCTCAGCCGTGTAAGCTGTAGCTTTATTGTCTAGAAACTATCCTCAAATTAAACTCGTCATTCTTAGGAAGATGATTGCTTGAAGGGGAGATTAACCTTTACGATGTGATGATGGAAGCTGTTGCTCATTTCAAGAGCCCCTGAAGATTGCTGGGAGCTGGAAGTGATGGAAACTGGGCTGGGATTTGGCACCACAGATGAGAGGTGGGAATGGAGCTTCTCTTTGATGTGGCTCCTCACTCTGGTTTCATTGCAGGATTATTATTTAGGTATTTTAAAAAAATTAGATAAATAAATAAATAAATAAATAAGTATATTTAGAAGAGCCTAAGTCTCACCTGTATTATTTGTATGTGTGTGCAGCATCTCATGCAATAAGATCCCTGTCCCTGTCTGGGAACTTTGTGTGGTCCTAAATAAGAGCAGCGTGTTTTGTCAACAGCTGAGTGGTGAGTTTAGTTTGTTATCTGCTGAGCATTTCCTCTCCTGCTGCTGCTGGCTTGGAGAAGAGACAACCACATTGTCCACAGCCTCCAGCAGATAAATACCCCTTTGGGATTATTCTTCCTATTATCTTTTATAAGGAGG
This sequence comes from Pycnonotus jocosus, assembly GCA_013400435.1. NCBI lineage: Eukaryota > Metazoa > Chordata > Aves > Passeriformes > Pycnonotidae > Pycnonotus > Pycnonotus jocosus. The sequence continues at coordinate 798,666 of VWYP01013112.1, forward strand.
CCATGAAGGCTGTGCCTATCAATGTTACAAGCCCTGGCCCCTCAGTCTGTGCCCCTACTAAAGCCCAAAAGGATAACCTGGATTGTGCAGGTGGAGCTGTGCCCTCAGGGAGGGAAGCAGAGCTCCAGGACAGCTCAACCACAGCAAACCCAAACCCTCACAAAGGTTACACAAGTCCTGCAAGGACAGGAGTGGAGCTCTGACTAAACAGTTCTGTGTGAAATGACACAAAGTTGTTTTCCAGCTCTTCTGTGTGTGATTGATCTCCTGTAACAGGACATGTGCAATTAGCCAGCAGCTCTGCTATTAATAACTATCCTCGAGCATGTCGATGAAATGAATTGGTGTCTCTGTGGATTATTGCCTTTCTCCATCTGACACCTCTCTAGATGAGTGATACTGAACAAAAAGGGGATTTTAAGAGTATATAATTGAGTGTGTATTAGGGTTTATGAAGAGATTCCTACAATAACTGTCATGTTCTACCTGATGGAGTAGCTGTTATGTGAACATGCCAAAGAACCACTTTCCTTGCTGTGATCTTTGTTCTCACTTGCTTTGCCTGCATTATCTGAAAATCTCCTTTAGCTGATGCCACTGAATGCAGCCTGAATAATGACTTGAGTGCAAAATAAGGACAGGAATAAAGGATGAGGTGAACACTTACTGTCAGAGGCCTCAAACTGGGCACCAAAGTGAAAGGAGGCCCAGGGTTTCAGAGGCAGATAGCATGAGCTGCTTCCACCAGTGACAGACCCTCTGGAAATCAGGACACCTCCATTTATATCCTGGTGGAAACTGAACATCCAGGCACCACTGCCCTGTCAAACCTCTGCTCCAGCAGAGACAGCTGCATCAGCAGAGGAGGCTCTGGGAAGAGAATGAGAGCATGGAGGGATGGAGTGACTTGCTTTGAGTGTCACAGCAGGAGGGTGGCACAGCCAGGAGAGCAGCTCTGGGTGCTGGGTGACCCAGACTCTCAGCTGGAGAGTCCTGGCAGGGTTGTACTGTCACCAATGTAAGGAAAAGAGATTCCTCATAAATGAAAATTTAATTGTGGTCTTCAACATGGTTTCGTAGAGGATCCAGCAAGGTGGAAACTGAACCTTTATGTGCCATTTAGTGGCCTTTGCTGAGGGTGTGCTGGAACCCCGTGACCCCAGGACAGAGCTGTGACACCCAATCACAACAAAAGCTGTGGGGTCTCTGGGACTGCCCCATGCCAGGGGGAGAAGGGGGAGACTTGCTTTCCCACACTTTGGGACCTTACTTTGTGTCACTGATCTTTACAGAGGTATCTGCTGCTCTCACCTACATGCCAACAAAATATCCTGGCTCTGAGGAGTGGGAATCCAGTTGGGATTTGGTGGTGTTGGGGTGCTGTCATTGCATTGACATCCAACAACACAGAGACTGCTCCCTTTGCATCCCAGCTTTCCCACCACCAGCCCAGATCTTTTTTCACTGTTGGCCTGGAATTTTCCATCCTATTTTCTTTCTCCAGCCTTGCTTCTTTCTCCCCCTCCATTTTTCACTTTGGTTTGTCACACACACAAGGAATCACACACTCAATCCTCCCCGAGCCTCAGGCCTGCCAGCAGATCTGGAATGCAGTGGGGCTGAGGGATGCCCTGTCACCTCCTGCCCCTCCACGTCCCCCCTGCCCTGTTCCCCACTGATCTATTGCAAAGGACAGGTAACCTCAGACAGAAAGATGGATGCCACAATTACATTCCCCTTTTCAGCAGCTCTTTCCCCTTGCCTCCTCCTGATGGAAATCACGGGCAAGAAAAATCTATTATTACTCTCCAAATCATATCAAATATTTATCAGGGTAATTCTCTAGTTATCAGCACCGATTGCAAGCCTCAGTCACGTACTAAATCTTGTTAGTGTCATCCCTGGGAACGTGGCTCGTCTGTCTCCTCAGCAGAGCGCTGCACAAACCAGGCTGCCCCAGGGGAGCTCGGCTTGTGGAAAAGCTGTGGGGAAGGAGGAGCTGGAGGTGATCGGAGGTGGGCACTTCCCACAGCCCCATATCCCCCCAGGGCACAGGGTGAGCTCTGCTCAGGGGCAGGCAGGGTGGGGTGGGAAGGGGAGGCCACAGGGAGTGATCTGATGGTGATGCTCAGATGAACCCAATCCTAATCAGGAACTCTCTGAAACAGCCACAGAAGGAGAGGTGTATCCTTGCCCAGGAGTTGTGTGGGGAGGCAGTGGCAGTGACCAGAACACAGCTGAAGGTCTGTGGCTCTGGTGACAGGATTGCTCCGTTTGGAGCTCTGTGGCTGGCTGGAAGCAGCGCTGTGCTGGGGGTCCTGTAAGTCAGGGCAACCTTGACATCCCTGCAAGCCGTGCCAGGGAGCCTCCCCTTCCACCCACCCTGTGCAGGGCTAGCAAGTGCAGCCACTCGAGCTGGGCTTTTGTTGTCGTGCTTCTTGGCACCAATATGATTCCAGATTGTACCTATTTTTAAACTCTTTATTGGGTCAGATCTGGACAGCTTGGAAGCTTCAGCTCTTCCCTCTCTCTACCCCTGTGCACACAACTTCTTGCTGCAAAGGGAAGAAATGAGCAGCAAATTCCCTCTGCCAGAACCAATCAATCTGGCACCTGTCATCAGCATCACAGCAGCTATAAAATATTTAATTTCTTAATGATGAATTGGCAGATTGTTTAAAAAAGACAACAAGGAAACAAAGAAAAGGAAACAGACACTCACAATCTGCAGTCACACTCTTTGCCAGGCTGAGCCTTTGGAGCTGATAGCAGGAATGTGTTTTTCCATCCCAGCTACCTGACAGTGCTGTCTATTCATAAACCCTGCTGGTTGTCGTGGGGATTTTCCTGCTCAGTCACTGGACCCTTGATTTGCTATCCTAGTGTCCCACCATCGATTCCTGATCAAACTCAGTCGTCAGAGGGGGATTTTTTGTCAGAAAACAAGAAAACAGCTTCTCAATGGCACAGATTTTGCCTCCTGCAGTACTGTATACCGGAATAAGTAAGGGAAAACAATGATCAGGGTAGATCAGAGCACAGGTATATCCAGCCAGGTATTCCAGTTCCAGCAGTGACCCACAGTTCATGTTTTGGGAAATGTCTAGGAATAGTTCAGTTATAAAGTGCTATTTCTCTCACAGCCTCCAGCAACCTGCAGCTCAGGGAGATCCTTGTGGTTTCTAGCTCCAACTGGAATTTTCTTCCATGAGCTTGCCTAGTCATCTTTAAAAGTTATGCAAACTTTGGGCATCCACAAAAATCTCCACTCAAATGGTCCCATAGCTCTCTTGTGTGAAGCTGAATATCTTATTTTGTTTTCAGCATATCTCCTACTAATTTAACTCAGTGTTCCCAGTTTCGGCATTAAAGAGACAGTGAAAAATCATCCTCTCTTCACCTCCCATCCCTTGAACATGTTTGGCTCACAAAACAGGGAGAGGCAGAGCGAGGCCTGGGTTAATGGAGAGCAGGATTGGGAATTTGCAGCAGAACATCTGATTCCAGAGGATGTCAGCTTGTGTGTGCCTGTGGATTCCTTCTGCCTCCAGTTCCTACAGCTGTGAGCTTGGAGGGGAGCCAGAGTCCTCACCTGCATCACGGATTTTTTGGAAGTGCATAAGGTAATTCAGGAGAGAGTCACCTCAAGGAATCCTGTAAATACAAGCAAGAAAACTGCCTGGCCAAACTGAACCCTGTATTGCAAATATTGTGGATATTTGGTGGGTTTTATTTTGTTTTATCAACTTCTAAGTCCTGTTAGTGGGAGCTTTTAATTACAACAGAACCATAAGTTCTCACTAAAGTAAACAAAAACTTCCATCCATCACAGAAAGAAACCTGAAAACCACCTTTAATGGCTTGTGAAAGCCTCCTGATCCTCGGGGGAGATGAAGAGGAAGGGAACATTTGTCACTTAGCACCGTTTATTATTTTTAAGCCAGTCCCATGACGGGGAGCAGTGACGCTCCTCTCCGGCGTGACCAAACCCACACTGTTCCTCTGGGCTGGGGAGTTTGGCAGCCGTGGGTGGCTGGCTGGCAGCTCTCAGGCACAGCCTTCCTGCTCCCTCCTCTCCCTCTCCTGGCAGCCTGTGGGGATCCAGGGCTGCAGCAGAGCTGGCAGCATGCAGAGGGTGCCAGGCTCATGCAGCATCTCAGCTCAATCTACCAGGAGATACCCAGCAGAGCCCTCAAGCTCTGCCTGCTCTGGTGATTTGGTTTAGCCCTGATGTGTAAATACAAAACCCAAAAGCTGCTGTTTGTACAGGAAGGGCTTGGCCTGCTTTCCAGAGGGGTTGATGGAATTTAGGAGAGCTCCCCATCACAGGGAGCTGCGACCTGGTAGCAAAATATCTACCTCTGTCCCCTCAGTTTAGGATGGACATTGAGTGCTGTGTCCAGTTCTGGGTCAGTTTAGGATGGACGTTGAGTGCTGTGTCCAGCTCTGGCCCCTCAGTTTAGGATGGACATTGAGTGCTGTGTCCAGTTCTGGCCCCTCAGTTCAGGATGGACATTGAGTGCTGTGTCCAGCTCTGGGTCAGTGTAGGATGGACATTGAGTGCTGTGTCCAGTCCTGTTCCTCTCAGTTTAGGATGGACATTGAGTGCTGTGTCCAGTTTAGGATGGACATTGAGTGCTGTGTCCAGCTCTGTCCCCTCAGTTTAGGATGGACATTGAGACGATGGTTGAGCGCATCCAGAGGAGGCAGCGAGGCTGGTGAGGAGCTGGGAACACAAACCCTGTGAGGAAGGGCTGAGGGAGCTGGGGTTGTTCAGCCTGGAGAAAAGGAGACTCAGGGGTGACCTTATCACCCTCTACAATCCCGGAAAGGTGCCTGTGCTCAGCTGGGGTTGGTCTCTTTCTCCAGGCAGCACTGACAGAAGGAGAGGACACAATCTCAAGCTGCACCAAGGGAAATACAGGTTGTATATCAGAAAAAAGTTTTTATGGAAAGAATGATAAAGTATTGGAATGATCTGCCCAGGGAGGTGGTGGAGTCACCATCCCTGGAGGTGTTTAAGGAAAGCCTGGATGTGGCACTTGGTGCCATGGTTTAATTGAGGTGGTAGGGCATGGATTGGACTCAATGATCGTGAAGGTCTCTTCCAACCCAGTGATTCTGTGATTCTGTGAAAGTGACCCCTCCCTGCTGGTGTGGGTCTGCTCCAGAGCACAGCAGGTTTCCCCCAGCCCCTGTGCAAATTCTCAGTCACAGAAGGATGTTCCCATTGTGCTTTAGGATAAGATGAAATCAAAGGGCAGCACTTTGGTGTCAGGCAGCTCTTTCCTCTGTTCACTCTGAGTCCCTGTCTGCTGCAGCTGGTGTTTAAAGAGGAGTTTGCTCCACTGATCCTGCCTAATGTCTCTTTGGAAGTTCTAAATGGAAAACATCCTGCTTATCTCTAATCAAAGCTGGGTTTTCTCTGCCTCTAGGCCTAAACATTACAACAGGCTTGGCCCTAGTGGGGGTAGTGGATGCTGAGCAGTGGAGCTGCCTGCTGCCTTTCCAGGCATGGGAAAAACCTGAAACCCACCTCATCCCACCTGTGCCACCAGCTGCAGGATTTGGGGTATGGAAGAGGAGATTTGACAGCAGCAATCCAGCAGCACCGAGCTGAAGCACAGGGAGTCTGGAGACGCATTGCTTTCATATCTATTAAAATAGATCCCACTGCCAGCAGAAAAACTGGGAAATGTGACTCAAAGTGGGGGAAGGAAAAAGGATAGGGCTGCTCAGCAGCCAGACACCCACATCAGGACAGCATCTCAGCAGAACCAGAGGCATCCCACCCTTGTCAGCGTGGCTGAACACGTGCTGGGGCACAGAAGGGGCTCAGGGAGGAGTTGCCTGTGGGAAGTTTTTGGCTCACAGTGAAGGCACATGGGGAAGTGTCCATGGGATGGGCAGTGCCTGAGTCCTCCTCACCACAGGCCTTTCCCAGAAAGCTCTAACAAAGAGCAAGAGCTGAAAGAGATTCTCTCTTGCTACCCCAAACCAGCCCTGGACACTGCTCTGAGGGCATCCCTCCTTGCCAGCCATGCCTGGCTGGAAACCTTCCTCCAAAGGGAGCAGGCTAGGAGAGGTGTGGAAATGCAAAGAGGAAGGAAATGTGAATGCATGAGCACCCCTAATTATATGTTTTTTTCTGTCATTTAGATTGCTATGAAATGAATAAAATATTGAGTAAAAAATGAGTAAAATATTGTGATTCCTCACTAAGAACTTTTTTCGTTCACTTATGCTGGAATTCATTTACTCTGAATTGAAATCAGAATGTGATTGGGGCAGATCCTTTAGTTTATTGTTTGATTGCAAAGGGCCAATTTTCTCCCAAATATATTTTTTTCTTTTTTCATTAAAAAGTGATAACAGAAGGTGGTGAGCTATAGCCACATGTTGCAGTGAAGGCAGAGCAGTGGTGTAAGAGGGAAGTGGGAATATTTTGGGTGCTGAGGTGGGGGCATCACCAAAACTAATTATAACACTTTCAGCCTAAATAGTTTGGCTCCTTCTCAGTTGGATTTAAAAGGTCAGATTTTCTGAGAAAGGCTTTGACAGAGGAAGTGTTCTGGCTGAGTTTCTTCAGGGGAACATTGTCCCTGCCAGCCCCCTTCACCCTGGGTGTGTGGTGTGGTGTGGTGTGGTGGCCATTTTTGTGATCAGCACCTGAGATTTCATCCCCCAGCCCAGACAGCGTGCCCTGAATGGTTGGGGTTTTCTTGCATGAGCTCATTTTTCCCCTGCAATGCCTCATTTCTTTCCTTGCAGAATTTTCTAGAGTTTGGTTAGACTCCAGGGCTTGCTTGCTTGCTTGCATCCTTGCAGCCTGTCTGAGGTTCAGGGGGAAGGCAGGAAGTGCAGGAGGGATTGACACAGCTCTGGGCTGGAAAGCTGGCATCAGAGCAGCTGGAGAAAACAGGAGGATGGAAGGAGGCTTTCACGTGGAATTGTGCCTTGCAGGGGGCTTGGGGAATGGGAAGAGGCAACAGGCCAAGGCATGGCACCACAATACAAAATAGACATGGAACCATTGGAGAGCATCCAAAGGAGGGACACGAGGATAGGGAAGGGTCTGGAGGGGAAGCCACGTGAGGAGTGACTGATTTGATTTGGTTTGTTCAGCCTGGAGAAGTGGAGACCGAGGGGAGAACTCATTGTGGTCTTCAACACCCTCAGGAGGGGCAGCAGATGGGCAGGCACTGATCTTTTCCCTCTTGTAATCAGTGACAGGGCCCAGGGAATGGCTGGAGCTGAGCCAGGGAGGTTTAGGTTGGAAATCAGGAAAAAGTCTTTCCCTCAGAGGGTGCTGGCACTGCCCAGCTCCCCAGGGAATGCCAGAGCTCCAGGAGCCTTTGGAAAACACTCCCAAGGATGCCCAGGGTGGGATTTTTGGGGTGTCTGTGCAGGGTCAGGGGCTGCACTCTAGTGCTGGTGGGTCCCTCCCAGCTCAGCATATTCTGTGATTCTCTGTTTCTACAACACTCTGACTCCATGATTCTGTCATTCTGTGACAGGAGTGGGGCCCTGCCATGGTTGGAGCAGCTTTTACTAAGCAGCAAGAAGAGCCTGCTAGGAAATCCCCAGGAGAAGGAATATTCCAGGTGAAATGGAGGGCAAAATCCCCATTTTCCATTCCATGGCTCTATTGCTGAGGGATCCATTCCTCTCTGACATCTGCCTAGCCTCCAACAGCCCTGTGGGGTCTGGGGCTGATTCAGCCTGTGCTGAAGCATTCGGTCACCCAGAGCTGCTCTGCCGGCTGCACATGTGGCAGTGGTGGCTGCAGGGTGCTCAGTGCCAGCTGCAGGGTGGCCACAGTGCTGGCTGCAGTGGTGGCCTCGGTGGTGGCTGCAGGTGACTGCAGTGGTGGCTGTAGGGTGGTCAGTGCTGGCTGTAGTGGTGGCCACAGTGCTGGCTACAGGGTGGCTGCAGTGGTGGCTGCAGGGTGGCTGCAGGGTGGCCGCAGTGGTGGCCATAGTGCTGGCTACAGGGTAGCTGCAGGTGGCCACAGTGGTGGCTACAGTGGTGGCCGCAGAGATGACCACAGTGGTGGCCACAGGGTGCTCAGTACTGGCTGCAGGGGTGGCCACGGTGGTGGCCACAGTGCTGGCTACAGGGTGGCCGCAGGGGTGGCCGCAGTGGTGGCCTCTGCAGGGCTCTCAGTGGCGGCTGCAGGGTGGCCGCAGGGGTGGCCGCAGTGGTGGCCTCTGCAGGGCTCTCAGTGGCGGCTGCAGGGTGGCCGCAGGGGTGGCCGCAGTGGTGGCTGCAGGGTGCCCAGTGCCGGGAGCAGTGACAGCGATGTTGTGCTGTCCCGGCCGGCCCTGCAGGCTGTGGCAGCAGTGCAGCCCATGCAATGTGCACCTGCAGCACATGATGGCACTGCAGGAGCGCGCAACGCTCCGCTCCTCCCGGCTCCCCGCAACCCCTCCGTGCAGCCCCAGCCGTGCAGGCGCCGCTTGCCAGGGATAAAGTGGGGATGGAGATGGAGCGATCGTGCCGCACCCAAAGTTCTGCCGTTCCCGAGTAGGGCAAAGCTTTCCGGAGCTGGGGTGCCCCATTTCCTTGGGAGCAGAGGAGACACAGAGCTGCAGGGTGGGCCCAGAGTGACACCGGGCTGGCACTTGCCACGGTGCTTCCCCACAGCTCCACACACCTGAGACCTTCCCCTCCTTCCCCACGGGACTGACCGGCTGTTCCCAGCCCGGCAGCAGCACAGCTCAGCCCAGGGTTAATTTGGGCAGCAGCCCCTGGAAGGCGGCGTGTCCCAAATTCCTCCAGCACTGCCCTGCGTTGGCTCAGCCCCCGCTGCTGCCAAATCTCTGCTTTCACCTCCTGAGCTGCCCCAGGCTGCTGGGCGGAATGGAACCCCGGGGCAGGTCTTGCATGACAATAACCTGCTCGGCTGCCAGCTGGGTTTGGGGAAAAAAGAGAGAGAAAGAGGAATTCATTACTTTGCTTGCTCCTGAAGGTGCAGATCCTCCAGCCAAAAACCAGGGAGCACCGCAGGGATGAAGAGAAAAGCTGTAACAGCATTTCCATACAGAACAGGCTTTTTCCTGAAATAATCCCCGCAGGAGAGGAACTCTGTTAAGATATCTGGAAATGACAACCCTGGTATTTATCTGTTCTTATCTACAAAGATTTTCGAGATGCGTAAACGCAGCGAGTTCTGCCCAAATTATTGTCAGATCGAAAACAGTATGATCCCCTTCATGGGGATTGTCTGGAATTATCTGGTGGGCACAAGGTAGAATGGCTCTGCTTTTTCTCCTCCTTGTCCCCACTGAAAAAAAAAAAAAAA
>VWYP01013112.1:807992-863759 GCA_013400435.1 Pycnonotus jocosus
AAAAAGAAAAAGAAAAAAGAGAAAAAGAAAAAAAAAAAGTTCTCACTAAGACTTTTCCATAAGCAAGAAGAAATATATCCAGGAGAAAATAGAATCAGGAGAGGAAGGGAGAAAAACCCGATTCCAAAAGAGGTTTGATTCCTGCAGCTCTTGTCCCTCTCGCTGGATGGAGCACTCTATACTTGATATCTCCCCGTTGTAAATGCAGCTGATTGATTTTCTTTCTGTTTCTTCTTTTGCACTTGTTTATTTTAATAAAGATAGATTTATTTTATTTGGAAGCCCGAAGCAAAATGTTCCCATGTCTCCACCCACCCTTCTGGCACTGAGCGCTGATGGTTATTTCAGTGGTTATAATTTGATTTCTGCCTCTCCTGCTGGGCTGATGTGAGAGAAACAATATTTAGAGAAGCTGATTTTTTTTTTTTTTTTCTGGAGTAAGAGAGACAGAGGCTGGGAGTGGTATGAGGGAAAGAGAATCAGCAAGAATGCACTCACATTTTCTAGGCATTTTATTTCCAAGATTGCAATCTTTGATGGACAAAAGGGACAGGGTAGCTCAGCTCATCCATTGCTCTCTGAAGAATGGAGAGTGATGCATCTTTTGGGGCATTTCTGTGTTATTCTTGGTCTACTGCAGGGACTCATTGTAGCTGCTCTTTGCCAATGATTCAAGGTTTGTAGCCTGAGTGATGATAATTTCCATTTTGCAAGTGGGGAAACTGAGGCACAGAGGAGTAAATCAGTAGTAAATCAGTTCTTTTTCCTTCAGATCACCTGTCACCAAGAACAGGATCAGGAACAGGACTGATTTCCAAATCCAGGATATTATCAACATGCACAAACCACCCACTTCAGCACTGCCATCTCTCAATTAAACGCAGACAAAATGAGATTTTCACACTGCTTAGCAGCCAGACCTTGAGCAGGTTGTTTTCCAAATATTTCAGCTACTCCCCAGCTCTTGGTGTTTCTTAGAGAAAAGATCCCATGTTTTGCTAAGAGAATTTTTTTGGCAGAGAAAAAAATGTCTGACCCTTCATTTCAAGACACAGAATAGAAACTTGTCTATCACTTTTTTTCCTATTTTTAAAGGATCAGCCTCCCTCTTTTTCCTTTTGCATTTAATTTTTCTGGCTTCTAGAAAAAGAGCTAGAGAGTGCCTCTGTGCATAGCTGAAGATAATAACTTAGCTAAACAATTTTTTTTTTCTCTTTTAAAATATATATCAAGATTGCCTGCTGCACAGTTTACATTTCCTGCTGTGGAGACAAATACTTTAATTAAAATGGGAGGAAAAAAAAAGACATGCAGAAAAAGAAAAAGCCTCTGTGAAAAGAATCCTAACAGGCTTGAAATGGGCAAATGAAGCCCTTTGGCAGCCAGGCTGCATTTACATACATGCAAATATAAATATTTGGGATTGTTTTGCTCAGGGCAAGGAGGTGTTGGTGAAAGCCAGGCTTCGAGAAAGACCTTTTTGAGAGAAGGTCTCCAACTTGGCCTCCACCTCCTCCAGCCCCTGCTCCAGTCCTGGTGCAGGACAGATGGAATGGTTTTAGATGATCATGTCTTGAGCATAAAAAGAAAACAGAATTTTCTAAATGCTTTGGCCTTTCCTCTTTTCTCCACTTAAGCACAAAGCATTAAATTAATTCCTTGTGGTTGCTGTATTTGATTATCCCTGTACCTGCTCTCCCTCCCTGGGCTTCATCTTGTTCTGAGGGAAAGCCCAGCAGCAGCAAAGAGCCAGGAACTCCTCGGTGTGCAGGGCTGGCCCCAACTCCAGGGACACATCAGAGGAGTGGGAAGCTGCAAGTACAAAATTACTGCTCAGACCTCTCAGGTTCTTCTCCCAGTGTGGAGTTTCAGGCTAAAAGATTCAAATCTAGGTTTTTTAACTGCAAATTTTGGCTATTAAGTAAGAAGGGGAAGCCCTGTTTATAAGGGAGAGCGCAGTGTGAGTCTGCAAGCATTGTCTGGAGGAAAAAATGCCAAGAGAACCCTTTTCTTGCATTTTTAAGCAAAAGGAGCAGCCTGTGAAGGGCACCCCCTCACTCCACTCCTGTGCCTGCAGTAGTTCTACAGCCAGCAGGGATCAGCTTGTTCTGTCTGAGATATTTCTGGGAAACACTCCCAATATCTTTCCCCTAAAGTACATCCATCCAGGCAGGAAAACACCCTGCCTTCCAAAGCACACCAGGCTCTCAGGGCTCCCCGTTTAAATCCAGCCACTGGGGGATCTCTGGAGCTCCTCAGCATGACCAGGGGGAGCAGCAGCTGCCAGCCCTGAGTTCCAGAGGGTGGTAGTGAGCAGTAGGATATGCTTGGATGGATTAACCAGGCTTCCAAAGATCTTTTTCCAGGCCTGGGTATCGGTGGATTGAGAGCATCATAGTGTGCTAAGCTGGGATTTGTCTCGAGCTCATTGAGGATAATTAGATGATCACCATCAGATGGGGAAGCTGAGCTCTCACTTTCTGCAACCCCCCTCCAAGAGAGCAGAATATCATTCCTGCTTTTCACCAGCCTGAACCAGCAATTGTCTCTTTGAGCTGTGATGCTGTCCCTGTGTAATTAAGGCTGTCAGTCAAACTCAGACACACAAACACTATAAACTCCATGGCTCAGCAGGGCTGATCACAGGACTTTAGTGCTTGGCAGTCAAAGCAGCAATTGCAGGCTCCTTTCCCGTGTTGGTGGGACAAACTGTGGAGCTGTGAGAGGGAAAGGTCCCTGGGAAGCAGCTCTGTGCCTCCAGTGCTTCCTGGATGGCCAGAAAGGTGCCCTGTGCAGGTGCTGGGAGGAGCTGCACTGATCCTGACCATCCTTTCTGCTCCAGAGCCTGATTCCTGGGCTCAGGGTATAGGTGGGACCTGCCTGTCAGGGAGTTGGGTGCTTCTTTGTTGTCTTGATAGACCAGAGCACCCAGAAACACAGGGAGTGAAAGGCTTGATCCACTCAGCTCCTCTGCCCCTCTCCTGTTTTATGTGTCTGGAGGGCAGCCAGAGGAGCAGCAGGATGGAGCAGGGTCTGTGCCATGGAGATGCCTCAGCTGGACTGCAACAGATCCCCTGGTGCTGATGGTCACTCCCAGAGTGCCTGGTGACAATCCCACAGCCTGCTCACTGCCTGCATTTATCTGCAGCAACAAATGAGGCTTACCCGAGGCCAAGGTTTTTCTGAAACTCAAGCTGTTCAAGGTCCTGAACAGCTTGACATAACTTTGGCAGTAGCTCTCCATCTGTTTCCACCTAAATTCCTCTGTGGGGGAGCCCTTTAATTGCTTGAGAAGAGCCTGGAACATGGAACTGAAATGTTCCAGTTCATGGAACTGAAGTGTCCAAGAGTTGGGAGACGGGACAAAATGGTCATGAGCTCAAAACCTCTAAACCCCTTTAAGGGATCTCCTGAACTATCACTGCTTCTCCTGAGCTATCACTGATTCTCAGGCCACAGTCTGAAAGCCTTTAGAAAGGGCTATTATGAAATGAACTTGGTTTCTTTCACAGGAATTATCCTTTGTGTGGAGAAAGACCTTTCTCAAAAGGTTTGTAACCCATGCCTTGTGTGTCTGGGGAATTTTCTTGGATGAATCCGTGTCTCAGGGGCTGCTGATGGGTGGCAGCAGCCTGGGGTTTGTGTGCAGAGAAACAGGGAAGGAAATAGGATTAAATTCAATTAAGTGTTGCCCATTGGCATCTGGATACTGTTCCAAGTGAGCCAACAGGCCAGCAGAATGTGGGATGCAGACAGTGAGGAAAATGTCCCCTGAAGGGCAGAAGATGCGCTGTCCAACTGATCAGTGCACAGTGAAGCTTTGTCATGGCTGTCATGAGCTCTGTCATGGAATGAATGAATAAAGGAAATTAGAAAGAGAGCTGGAATCCAGCCCCTCTCTCCTCTTGTGGACAAACAATGGGAGGGTAAGTGCTCCCCAAACGTGCACAGACAGGGGAATGACCAGATATAAAACACTGCTTCAGGTTTGGAGACCTGCTTCTACCAGGAAAGAAATTTCCCCCCTCCTGTCATAGCATTATAATTCTCATTCCAGTCTGCCCCACCACCATCGTGCAATCAAACCCCTTTTCAGAGCTGTATTTCTGCCCGTGGCTCCAGACCTCAGATAACCTGGTTGGTTCTCTGCTGCTGAGCAGCTGTGCTGCATGAGCCCTCTCACACGTGTTCCTGTGCTTTCCCTGTCTGAAGACCATTACTGATCATCAGTTCGGGTAAAATGAGAGGAATTTTGTTTGGCATTCCTTGAAACACTCCCTTCTCACAGCTCTCTGGCCTGGGGCTGGCTGTTACATCCGCTGCTTCTGGAGCACAGCTTTCCCCATCACTGCATGATGGAGGATTATTTCATTAATGGATCTAATGATACTTTGTCTTTGGTGCTGACGATCTTTGTGGCGGTGCTGTGCAATCTTTAATTAACTTTGAGCCTGCCAGGCACTAGGAGGACGTTGATAACCTGCAACAAATGCAGCAGAATCTCAAAGGACTGGCGTGGTAAAACAACCTTGTCCAAGGTCACACAGTGACTCTTGGCTGGGCTGAGGTTTGATGCCAAGCCTCCCGGTGAAGCAAGGCTGTAAAAAAAAGTTTTAAAAAAGCACATTTCCCTGCTAAAAGGTGCGAAGTGGGGTAATCCAGGCGAGGAATGTGAAGTGCTTGGGGGAGCAGGGAGTGTTGAGGAGGTGGAGGCTGCACTGTTCAGTCCCACGGCTGTCAGGGCACTGTTTGAGTTGGCATTTGGCCGTGTTGGCTTTGCGTGAGCAGGAGCTGCTTGTGCAGCACACGGGGCAGGGACAGGCATTTAATGTGTGGATTAAAAGTGAGGAGTCACACGAGGGCTGCCAGCAGGGGATACACACACACAGGCACACGGGAAAGAGGAAGATGAGGAGACCTTGTATAGGGCCTGTCGTGGATGTGGGTTTGTTAAAAACTGTGCTGATTTCTTACAGGATTTGTTAAAAACTCTGCTGATTTCCTCCATTCAAAGCTTTTAAAATTTTTTTCTCTTTTTTTTCCCCTTTTTTCTTTTTTCCCCCCCCCTTCTTTTTTTCTTGTTGTTGTTGTTGGTTTGGTTTGTTTTTTGGGTTTTTTTTTCTCATGGAGCTCTGTATTTTACCAACCCAGAGGCTCTGTGCTCATGAGCCCTCATCTTCTGACCACCTTTTCATAAGATGCTCCTTGTTTGAGTTTTGGAGGTGCTCTCCATGCACCAGTCCTGTTTTATGTAATTTTTTTCCATGTATTGAGTGTGGAAGAAGCTGCTTGTCCCAGCTGTGAGGGTGTTGCTGTGTCAGTATTGCAAAAGCAGAAGTTTGAAATCCTGAACAGATGCTTGCTCTTTTCCCTTTCCCAGAGATCTGCTACCACGGGAATCATTGCTTTGGACTTAAACCTTCCACACGTGCCCAGAGGTCAATGCTGAAGCTTTGGTTACCCTGGAAACCAGGACAAAACTGCGCCAAGCCATTATTGCAATATGGGTCACTCGTGGCAAAAAAAGAGATAGAAAATGCCTCCCCATCCAGCTAAGGTGTGTTCCACAGGGGAACCTACAGGTTTGCGCAGGCCACAGTTTGTCCTGTCTGGTGTGGGGTGGGAGATGAAGATTCTGAGATCCAGAGCACTTTGTTGGCTCCTGGTTCCCACTGTTGGCTGCAGAGGTGGAGAGTGGGATATTGCACAGTCCTTGGGCAGTCCCCTCCTGCTCTGTAAGCAGCCACCCTGTGCTCTTTGATTCTTTGGGAAAAGCATCAAAATGAGATGCTCAGCCCATCCTTAGTCCCTGAGGAAGGGAGGGGGCGTGGGTGTCATACCCGCCATGGGATTTCAGATTGTTTCCTGAATAGATCGCAGTGAGGTAAAGTCATCCTCATCCCTTTGGAAAAGGGCCAGGTGGAACACTCAGAGATTTCAGTGATTTGTTAATTGTTGGGAAACATGACTGTCTGCAGGAAGCGAGAAATGTTTTGTAGTGGGGGTTGTTGTTTTCCTCAATTGTTCTATTTGAGAGCAAATCCACTTCTGGTTTCAAGAACTTGACACAGTCTTGTGGGAGGGGATTTTGGGTGAGGACAGGTGAAAATCACCTTTACATCTCCTCTGTGGTCTTCCCATGGCTTCATGACCCTTCTTTTTTTTCACGTTATTGCTTTCCTCGGCATGTTCTCAGAGCATTCCATGTTTCTTCCCGTTTGTTTTAAGCATGGAGCCACCCTGCCAAGTCTTTGTGTGATGAAGATTTTCCACATTTAAGGAGCCACCTTAAACCACCACTTCTATGTGCTGGCTCCCGCCCACATTCCACCTCTGGAGCCACATCATCTCACCCTCTTCTGCTTTCTTCCAGGATGCACTGTCATATTTATGTTATGTTTCCCCTTCTTTACTTCCCTTGTTGCTGCTTTATTCCTGGCCTGTCACCTTCATGGGTTTACCTCATTTGCACCTCTCCAAAATGCTGCCTCTACCAGCAGAGAGGACCTACACTGAGGGATTTGCAAGCTGATGTTCAACCACCTTGCTGCAGCCTCTTAGCTGTGTGTTCCTTGGGAGGAAGCCTCCTCCTGCACAACTATTAGAGGGCAAACCCTAAAAGTGGGGTTGGTTTGGTTTAGATCAGGCTGCACCTCTGACAGCAGCTACATTTGGGGTGTGGGAACACCAGCACAGCACCCACAGAGCTGGCTGTCCATGGGAGGTGAAACTTCTGCTTTTCCTACATTTCCTTCCTCCCTCCCTCCCCTTCACTGTGGTCAGGCCGCAAGGGCACTTCCTGTGCCCTCTGTGCCACTCCTTTTCCTGGATAACTTCCTTTCTGGTATCTCAGCCCTGCTTTCCATCACACCCTGTCTGGTGATCTGCAAAGGGTTAATGCCCTTCCCATGCTCCCACTGCTTGTGGCTGCTTGGTTCCTCCTCTTTGGAACATAAGTGATTTTGTCCTGGTTGGTGCAGGCAACTCAAGGCCAAAGAAATGCTTAAAAAATCCCCCCAAAACGTGCAAACTGAGCAGAACTGAGAGAATAGGGGTGTTCAAATAAATTCCTCTTTATCAGGAACACTGCTTTGGGTTTTACTCTGTGCACAAATAAGTCTTTGCTCATCAAAAAGCACAGAATAGCCACCCAGGTTTTGCAGATTCCAATAAACAGCACTCCAAGTGCAGGCAAACCTGCATCTGGATCTGGCTCAACCACTCTTTTGGAATTTATTGCTTTGCAAGCAATGGAAGTGGGCTCTTACCAGCGTGGACAATTAATATTCTGTGTTCTTCTCCTGGCAAATGTCATAAAAGTGTTAATGCCTGAGAGCTGGTGCCATGAACTAACCCCAGGGAGGGTTTGCCTTTTCTCTCTGGGTAATGTGTACACAAGAACTTTGCCACAGGGCTGGGTCTGCGCTTTCTGCTGCAGCCATTGCAACATTTTCCTGTCATGCAGTGTCAGGTCCTGGCAGTGAAATCACAAACGTGAGGCTCAGGAGTCTTGGCACTGGTCAGTGCCTGTGGCAGTGCTCTCAGTATTCACAGAAAGCAGGTCTGCCACATGGATTTTTGCTCTTATTGTTATGGTTTTCCCTCAAAACAGGGATCTGTAAATCTCTCCAGCTCATCATTAGAGCTGCCCCTTGTTTCAAGCTGTCCCAGAGTGTCACAACAGTGCTGTAGGGGCTCGAGATTTAACCAGGCTTCAGTTGTGGCACTGAGTCCCCAGATCAACCTTTCCTGTGTTCAATTTAAAAACTCTGAGCTCTGCAGTGCTCCATGCCCTGCACACCTTTCATCTTTGATAGCCTGAATAAATCCTTGCCCTACAGCAGACTCATTAAGAGAAGTGGGGGAGAGGAGGTAGAATAAGCACGATAAGGCAAAGCCCCAGTAATACAAAACACATGTAAATCAGGCTATGAGACACCATAATAAGGGTGTAATGGAGGCAGGAAAAAAAAAAAAAAAAAAGTAAGTCCTATTTTTGCTCCAGTAGAAAAGCCAACATCAGCCTGAGGTGGCCAATCCACCTTTCTCAGGGCTGAGGGAGGAATTTATGCCTCCTCTAAGCACAATGCTCATGCCAAGGCACTGTGGGCACCCTGACCTCCATGGTGACAGTGAATCCTGGCTCTGGCCAGACCAGGGGTGACCATGGTTCATCCCAGGCAGAAGGACAAGGTGCTGCTGGGCTGTTTGATGCCAGCCTGCCTCTCTCCAGGGGTCCAGGGAGCTCCACTGTCACTCACTGCCTGCCCATGGATGCTTGGCAGGCGAGGCTGGATGCCTCCACCATCTGTGTGAAATCCTTCCAGCCATTTAGATTAAACATTGACTTCAGTAAAATGTAGGGCTCCTAATGACCTGACATAGTCCATATGGAGTA
This sequence comes from Pycnonotus jocosus, assembly GCA_013400435.1. Classification (NCBI taxonomy): domain Eukaryota; kingdom Metazoa; phylum Chordata; class Aves; order Passeriformes; family Pycnonotidae; genus Pycnonotus; species Pycnonotus jocosus. The sequence continues at coordinate 816,391 of VWYP01013112.1, forward strand.
GCTGCCACAGATAGTGACTGTCTTGACACTGATTAATCACTTCTTCTAGTCGTGTATTTGTCCCTGGTTACTTGACATAGTTCTTCCCTAATAGCTTTGGAATAGTTCGGGGGTGTTCATATGATCTTGGCTTTGGGGAATAGCCCATCTGATGGCACACATTACCCACTCCAATGTAGGATTGGCTGATTTTCATCAAGCCAACTTGGACTCTGGCTTTTGGGTTGTTTTTCTGTCCCCTGTGTACACCAGTCTCAGTCCTTCTCTGTCATGGGAAACACCTCAGCCATGCTGAACCTCTGATCCATTGGCAGTGGGCTGTGCTGTGCAGCATGAAGAGACTGTGATTCCACCTCCATGTCCTTCCTGGACACTTAGTGATGCCTTCAGTTTGAGCTTTCTTGTTTTTCACATTCTGTGCTGCCCAGGGTGCAGTTCTGAGCTCACAGTCAGGGTCACTCAGCTCTTCACAGAATACAGAGACAAAACAAATCTTTTTCCTGCTGGAGACCAAGGACAACTGTCAGGCTCCAAAGCACAACCAAGGGTGGCTGAAGGGAGGAACAAGAAGGATGGGACCTGACAACCTGGAGCTGGAATTGGACAATTAAACCCCAACATGCAAATGCACCAAAACTTATCAAAGTGTGAGACCTTGTGACCTGCCAGCCATTTTGTGACCATTCTTAGTCCACCTTTGGTGTAGCCCTGGCCAGGCTCTTGTCCTGCCCAGGGTGTATCCTAAAGGCCTTTCAATAAATCTCTGCTTTATTCTCCAGCTCTGTCCAGTCTCTGTTCCAGCTCAGCCTTCCCAAGGCATCATTAGAGGCACGACAAGAGCCCTGCTTTGCAGATGCTCCTTGCTCTGGAACTGCAGCTGGAGTCAATCATTGCTCAGACAGAGAGAAGTGATGCTGGCTCTGCTTTGGGTCTGACACCCCAAACTGAATGTGGAGTTTTCTCAGTCTGAGTGTTGTTCTCTTTTCCAAAGCTAGAAGATCCAGAAGCAGAGGCAGGAGGTCTTCCAGGCTGATCTTCCATCAAGTGTGATTGTGGTTTCCCCATCCCTGGAAGGGCCCAAGGCCAGGTTACATGGACACAGGTTGGAACAAGATGAACTTTAAGGTCTCTCCAATCTAAACCAGTCTGTGATTCAATTATAGACCCACTTCACATGGGGAAGCATCACAAAGTGAGAGTTACAGCCATGCAGGCTCTCTAGGAGCTGTTCTGACACAATCAGTGCCTCAGCTCCCTCCCCAGCCTTGGTGCAGGCTCTGTGAGCTCCAGCACTGCCTCTGTCCTGTGTCAACAGGGGTTACTGTCCAAGGCACTGACTCACCAGTTTCAGGAGGCAATGTATCTGTGGAATGCACAGCAAAAAGGTCTCAAAGGTGTTTTCAGATTACTCTTTCCACCATTTTTCCTCATAATTTATACAAATTGTTTCTCCCAGCAGAATGGCTGGGAAAATTCAACTTGCTGTTAAATTTGTGCTACATTTTCTGTCACTCTTCCTTTCCACTCAGACAACCTCTCAGACCTGGACAGCTGACTGACTTGCTGAGTACAAGGACTGCCATGTGAACCCCCAGAGTTGGTAACCCCTGAGCCTGAATCCCTCCTGCAAAGTGGCTCCGCTCAAAGATCTCAGCCTAATCCACCACAGGTGACTGCAGGGGTGACACTGTGACAGTTAGGAAGGGACACGTGGCCAAGCCCATCTGAGAGCAGTGCTGGCTCACCTGGTGTATCCTGAGCTTCTCAAGGACTTTTGGAGCCTCTTGTGCTGCTCCCCATCTTCAGCTCCATGAGCCCTGCACCTCAGGAATGCTCCCCCCTCTGATCCATCAATCTCTCCCCTCTGATCCATAGCTCATAACTAAATAGTTGTTATAGATGGTTCTTTCACATAAAATAAGACCTGGATTTTTTTTAATCTTGAAATAGTTTGTGTCGCTTTCCTCAGCCTCTGTTTGCAGACAGACTGGAGGAACTGCTGGAGGTGATACCTGAGGCCAATAGAGCCTCTCTCCAGGGTAAGAGCTGTTCATCTACGTGTGGAACTGCCTTAACTGTGACCTTGAAACCACCCTAGGTACAGACAATCCTGCTTTTATGGCTCTCACCACTTGTCTTGTGCAAGAGTTTAACTAACTTTGCCTTTTGGCTGGAGTTCACACATCATTTTCTTTTAAAATAAGCAAGTACAAGATGTTTTATCAGTCCAACTACATTGTGGCTGTCTTATACTCTGTAATATCTTGCTTGAGATCACAGAGGCTGCATATGCACTGTCTGCATTGTGTTACTTATATTATAATAATGTTCAGGAGCACAAAAATGACTCAGACGTGTGTTTTTGGAAACACAGATTCTCTGTAACACCTCCTTGCTAAGAGATCTTTAATGATCCCACCAGTAAATTGCCAGAGTAGTGAATCATGTTTGATTTTAGATGCTGTTCTCATTGCTTTAAGGGATTCCAAGCAATTCTTTTGGTTTTTGTGAACAATCACACAGACATTATGGCTTTATCCACACTGCTGTGTGCCAGCTGAGCAGTGTGATGTTAACCAGCCCTGACTTTCTGAACTGGTGGCTGGGTTTGATCTGCTAACTCCCATCTTTTCTGCTAGTGCCCTGTCCCTCGCAGTGTCTGTAGGGCTTGTCCTTGAACAAATGACGATGTGTGTTGGGAAACTGTCCCTTGTGACAGCAGCAGCACCTCCTTTGAACGCCCTTCAAGCTGCACTTCCCACTTGACCTCTGAGCGTGGCTGTGGGAGGGATTTTGTGATGCTCTCAAACTCTTCAGCGTCTTCAGTAAGTCTCCATTGAAATGGTAATTTCTAGAGCGTACTTCAGGCTCATCTCAGCTTTAGATAAAAATTAAATGTGGATTGCCTCATTCCGCATATTGAATACTAAGGGATGCACTCATTTGTTCTCTCTGCAGACACACGATGCTCTGCCAATTTCCTTAATCCAGCCACAGAAGCAGTCAGCAATTGTTTCCATTCACTTTTGATTCCATCTATAAAAGGAAATACCTGCAATCACCAGAGGCTTTTCAGAGCAGGGATTTTGTAGAACTTGTCCAATTTCAACAAACTTTTTTGTCTGCTGGCTTAATGGGCACTATCTGGCTGCACATCAGGGTGTCGGTTTTAGCTCCCATTGTGCTGCCATGTGTTTTTTCATTGCAGAGATCATCAGTTATTTTAGGATTTCCCCATCTCTCCTAGGCTCTCTACTAACCTGTCAAAAAAGTCTAAACCCCCACCTCTGAAATATTTTAAACTTTTCTTTATAAGTGGATTGCTCGCTGGACTGATATTGCATCTTATATTTAATATCAATTTTCACAGACTTTCATGAGTCCTCACACTTTATCCCATCTTCCTCTAGACCAATATTCCACCCTTGTCTCACTTTTTTGCCACTTCTCTGTCTTTGTGGTGTTCATAATACCCAGCAACCCTGGGCTAGATCCCCAGTAACATTTCTTACTTATCTCCAAGAAGACAGGAGGAGATACATGAATGCACAACCATTTATCAGAGTAAATGAAGGCAGGGAGCTTTATTAGAAGGCTCACAGCTGACTTAAATTAATATTGCCCACTGTGAGGTTGTACAAAATTGTTGGGGTTTTTGTGTTTTGTTTGTTTTGTTTGTTTGTTTGTTTTTGTGCCGTTTTGGGGTTTTTTGTTTTTTGTTTTTTTGGGGTTTTTTTTCTGAAACAATAGTCTGCACTGGGAATTCAGCATTGAGATGTTCTGTAGCCAGGCATCAAACAGAGATTCAGGCATGACCAGGGGCAGGGAGCAGCTCTAAGCCCAGCTCAGGGTGTTTGTGCCTCTCCTTTTTGCTGCCCTCAGCAACTTCTCCCACAGGAAGGGTAGGGAGGGGTAGAATTTCTGTGACCACAACTCTGGTCACTCTGTGAATCTCCTTGTGCCTGGCCATATTCCTGCAATGATTGCAATAAAGGTCCAACCAGATGGAAAAAATCTGGATGTTTGTTCACAAGAGCTTGGCCAGAGATTAACCTGTGTTTATCTGGCTTAAGAAAACCTGTGCCACAGCTGAGCTCTTCTCCAGTGCTTGCCAGAGTGGAGCTGGGAGCATGGCAGGAGTGCAAAGGCAGAGTCACTCTCTCTAACCAGTGCATTTGAATTATGGGATGTGGAGCATGAAACGGCTCAGAATTGCACAAAACTTTCTCTTGTGTTGGTTTGATTTTTTTGCCAATTTGAACTGAGCTAATCAGAGGCAGTCAAGTGACAGTGATGAAACCCATATTCCTCTTTAATTTCTAGCCCAAGCTGTATCTGTCATCACTTCTTTTTTCTCTTGTTGGCTTTTTTTTTTTAAGATTTTTTAAAAAACAATTTCAAGATGAGCAGTTCACCCACAGCATGTGTGGAAACAAGGCAGTGAGCAAATTTCACTTCCCTTCTCGTTCTCTGCAACCCTCAGAGACACGCAGTGAGAAGCAGGAATGGTGAAACACAACCCCTGGTGCTTCAGAACGTTTCTGTCTCCAGGTTTCTCTCTCCATGCTCCTTTCTCTTGCACTCCTGGCCTCCTGAAGATGCCCAGGAGAGGAGCCCTTCCTGTGGGGACCCTCCTGGTGCTGCTGCAGCTGGCATTTGTCCCATCCCCACTGGCAGGCTGCCTCCTCGACCCCTGCTTGGAGGTATGTGAGCTCCAAGTGAGCACAAAATCCTTCTGCTTCTCTGGTGTAACTTTTCTCTTCGCTTGGGAGATTTGTGCTGAAGCCTCATAGCTGTCTTAGAAGAAGCCCAGATTTTTTTTTTTTTTTTTTCTCCCAAGGTTGTTATCAAGGTGATCGAAGTATTTGGCGTAAATTCTGGTCTCGAAAACATCTGAGAACCAGAACCAGCCTTTTTCTTCTTGTTGGCTTTCTGTACCTCTGAGGGTGCTGCAGTGCAGTGATTGTAACAGATTATATTTCCCTTGGAAGGGATCCAAACTCTGTCTAATTTCTACAAAACACAGATTTCTGCCTGGTTTGTGCAGCAGAGTGGTTTCACCAGGTACCTGACACTGACCAACTGCCTTCTGCAAAGTTTTGCTGACAATTATTTGCTTGCAGAATAACTTTGGCTCAAGCTGCCTGGTTATGTGCAGGGGAGGAGAGCTGAGAGCTCTTTGTGGACATGCAGTGCATCCATCAGTGTTTGTCCTGCTGGCTCTCTCAGAGCTCGCTGCTGGTTCATCTGTAAGCTCAAGGAACACTGTCCTGTAGTTTTGTCCCAACTTCAATCAGCAAGAAATGCAGCAGCCCTTCCTGGGGAGTAGGGCTGGTTCTATTAGAAGTGAGAAGAATGCTTAGGCTGTGTAAGATTATTTCCTGGCACTCAGGGCAGCTGCTTTAGAAATGAACTGTAAGGAAGGTCATTCTGCTCCTGCTCTCCTGGCAGTGACATTTTCTGGCACTTCATGAGGAGCAGATGTTGACCATGATGGGATCTGCCTCTGTTACAGGTCACCCCTAACACAACTTTCAGCTGCACTGGACTGAACAACTCTGGAGTTCTTGATGGAATCCCAAACACCACCCAGAACTTGGACCTCAGTTTCAGCAATCTGAAATCACTGGGACCAAATTATTTTGCATCAGTCCCTGAGCTGCAGCTCCTGGATCTTTCAAGGTAATGGGATCTATTGTGTGGGTATTTGTTAATTTTTCTTCACCAGCTGAGTTACAATGGTGGCTTGTCTTGGGGTCTATTGGTCTTGGCTGTTTATTATTTTATTTTTTCTTGCAATTTTGTCCCTGTGTCCATCATTTTGCATATCCCTGTGGTGAAGTGCAGATTTTAGTCCAATCACTGAGTGCACACCCTCTACTCAGAGCTGGGTCTGTCAGTCTGATCTTGTAGTTGGGATGTGAGAAGGAAGATATTTCACTTGTCTATGAGCAAGAAAAATGTCAGACTTTTCACTGTTACAAAAACTCTGAAGTGGAACATCTTGGGTGAGCTGTTTTTCTAATCACAGTTCAAAAAAAAATAACATGAAGGTACATTCATTTTCTAAAAGGCTGTTTTAAAATATCAACATATTCTCTTTTCCCTTCTCCTCACATATCTGGAGGAGGAGATGGGGGAGGCCTATTAGCAAATTTGAATTGATGTATAATTTCCATTGACTCCAGACAACAGTTTCTCTGGGTAAATTGTTTCACTGAGAAATGTCACTCAGTCCCATCACAGCTCCAGCTCCAAAGTGGCTGAGTGGCAGAGCACGTTTGCTGTGAGGCATTGGCTGGATTATTAAACAATTCTGCTGGGATTCACTGCAGAATAGATTTGGGTCTCAAAATCTGGATCTTCCCACATCAAACCAACCTTAGGGGGCCACCCTCATTTTCCTTGTCTCCTCCAGAGCCAGCACAGCCTGGGGTCTGCTCTCTCTGAGCCATCATCAGGTATCAGCTGCTGGCAGAGCTGTGAGCTCTGGCACTGCTGCCCTGCTCTGGTGCCAGTGGGGCTGCCCAGCTGTGGCTGAGGTGGCAGTCTGAGGGCTGGGGGTGCAAGGGGTGAGGGATTGCTGGCTCTGCTTGGTTCTTCCATCAGTGATGGTCATCACAAAGCCACGTTGGCCCCAGCTGAAAGCTAGGATCCTTCTTTCCTGCTGCCTGCACACATTTTTGATCTTCACCAGGTGTCCATGTCTCTTGCTTTGAATTTAAGACTAGAGAGGGAGGAGAGGAGGAGGTGAGAGGAGGTCTCCTGCTGGAGGAGCATTCCCTTTCCACATCCAGAGGTGCTGGCTCTGCCCAGCACAGCAAAGCCAAAGCAGCTCCCAGCATGAGGCTGAGCCTGTCACAGCAGTGAACAAGGAAGGGACAGTCTTTCATGCACTTTTATTTTCTTTTCATGCCCAACAGGTGCCACCTCCACACAATAGAAGACAACTCCTTTATGGATCTCCACAAGCTTTCCACCTTGATTTTAACTGCCAATTCCCTCCAGCACCTGGGGAAAGCAGCTTTCCATGGCTTAACATCTCTGAAAAAACTGGTTCTGGTGGAAACCAACAGAACCTCTCTGTCTGAGCTGCCCATTGGCCACTTGCATACTCTGGAGGAGCTGAATTTAGGCCACAACAGCATTACTTCATTGAAGCTTCCTGAGTATTTTGCCCACATGACGTCCCTCAGGTACCTGAGCTTCTTCTCCAATGAGATCACATCTATCTCCAGAGGGGACCTTGATGCCCTGAGGGAGGGGAACAGGCTCAACCTCACTCTGGTGCTTTCCTTGAACAGGATAAAGTCCATAGAGCCGGGGGCCTTTGCAGGGATTCACCTGGGTGAGCTGGCCCTCAGGTCTGCTTTTGAGAGCATCATGATGCAAACCGCTCTGCAAGGCCTGGCTGGGCTGCAGGTCAGCAGGCTCATCGTGGGGGATTTCAGCGACAGGGAGAGGCTGCAGGACTTTGAGAGGGGGCTCTTGAACGGACTGTGCCAGGTGCAGATGGAAGAGTTTGTCTTGATCTGCTTCAGGGACTTTGAGGATGACACAGACACTCTCTTTAACTGTGTGGGCAACGTCTCCACGATTCGCTTGGTGGGCCTTGGGCTGGAGGAGATATCACAGGTTCCTGTGTGGTCTAAAGTGAAACAGCTGGAGTGCAAGAAATGCAGCTTGGAGGATGTGCCTGCCCTGAAGCTGTCGCTTTTCAAGGAGCTGAGAGTGCTCCGTATCACCAAGAACAAAAGACTCAAAAACTTCAAGCAGAAATTTGAGGGTCTCAGTAACCTGGAGGTCATGGATTTGAGTGAGAACAGCCTCACCTTCAGAGGCTGCTGTTCCTCTCGGTTTAAAAATTGCTCAAATTTGAAACACTTGAACTTAAGCTTCAATTCTAATATTGGATTGTCAGGAGATTTCACTAATGTAAAGAATTTGTTATATTTGGACCTTCAGCACACAACTTTGTCTGGTCCTGGCTCCTACCCTGTCTTTCTGTCCCTTCAGAGACTGATTTACCTTGATATTTCCCACACCAAAACCGAAGTTAAATCCCAGTGTACGTTTTGTGGCTTGAACTCTCTGCAAGTGCTCAAGATGGCAGGAAACTCCTTTGAGGGCAATAGGCTGGCAAACAACTTCAAAAACCTAAGTCACCTCCACACCTTGGATATTTCAAGCTGCAAATTAGAACATGTGGATCAAAATACTTTTGATGCCCTCTCTGAGCTAAAAGAGCTCAACATCAGCAACAATAAGCTCCTGACCTTCAGTCCTGGGGTCTACCAGCCACTGCAAGCCCTCAGGGTCCTGGATTTCAGCAGAAACCAGCTGACTGTCCTGTTGGGCTCAGCCCGGGAGATCCTGCCTGACAGCCTGGTCCTGCTGGATATCTCTCAAAACCTCTTTGACTGCTCCTGTGGGCACCTGGACTTTCTGGAATGGATCAGGGAAAAGCAGGAGCTGCTGCAGAACAAGGAGCTGATGCTGTGCCACACTCCCTCGTCTGTGGTGAATGTGAGCCTGCTGAACTTTGATCTCTCCTCCTGCCACGTCAGTGCAGGCAAAATTGCCTCCTCAGTGGTTGTGCTGCTCTGCATAGTGGTGCTCCTCCTCCTCATTTACAAGTACTACTTCCAGCTCTACTACTTGGTGGTGCTGCTCAGTGGGTGCAAACACTACGCAGAAAGAGGTGACACCTACGATGCCTTTGTCATCCACTCCAGCAAGGACCAGGAATGGGTGACAAAGGAGCTGGTGGAGCCCTTGGAAGGGGGAAAACCTCCCTTCCACCTGTGTCTGTACTACAGGGACTTCCTGCCAGGGGTGCCCATTGTCACCAACATCATCCAGGAGGGTTTTCTCAGTAGCAGGAACGTCATTGCAGTCATCTCCACTGACTTCCTGGAGAGCAAATGGTGCAGCTTTGAGTTTGACATTGCCCAGTCCTGGCAGCTGGTGGAGGGAAAGACTGGGATCATCATGATTGTGCTGGAAGATGTGAATAAGGCCCTGCTGAGGCAGAGGCTGGGGCTGTCTCGGTACCTGAGGAGGAACACCTACCTGGAGTGGAAAGACAAGGAAATAAGCAAGCACATCTTCTGGAGACAGCTGACAGGAGTGCTGCTGGAAGGCAAAAATTGGAAACATGAGGAGGTAAAACTCATGTGAAGAGAAAGAAGGGTCCTTCCTCCCCTGTCTGGGCTGCTGGATGGTGCTCAGAAGCTGATTCTTCTGTTGCTGCTCAGAGTCAGAGGGAGTGGATGGAGGCACTGCCAAAGCACTCCAGAAATTCCTGCCTTGCTGGTCACCTTTTCTCAAGGAGTGACAAGGGCCAGAAGGGTGGCCTGAGCTCTGTGTTTGCCTGTGGCTGTCACAATATCTCAGGTTTGCTGGGTGTAGGAACAGACCAAGGCTCTTACTGTCATCTGGTTGCTTCTGAAACTGGATTTGGGTCCTGAGACCATTTACCCACAGGAACTTCACAGTTTGTTGTTTTGAGTGGAAATAAGAGATTTCCAGAATCTCAGAGGCAGAGTAAAGACTCAGGATTTTCAGCTCCAAAAGCTTTGTGAAACAGAAACAAGGTTTGGATTCCAAAAATCTTGTGCCTGCCTCAGTGGGCAGCATGGCTCAGGGGACAAACCCTCCAGAGAGCAATGGGGCAGCCTAGAGCCCAGCTGGCAACTGCTCAGGGAACCTGAGTGGTTCTGTCATCAGGGAGGGAAGTTTCTGTGACTGGGAATGTTTCCCAACATGTTTCTCTCATTTTTCTTTGAAACCATCACCTGAAAATCTTATTTATATCCAGATTATTTAGCATTTGAGAGGGCATTTTGGAGTTTTCTTGGGGGGACAACAAATGTGTAACACCTTTAAACTGAAATATTTCTTTGCTCCCACTGCTTCTCCTTGTCCCATGTTTGTGGATATGCTCTGGGACTGCCCTAAGTAAGCAAAATTGAGCCTGAATGAAGTGTTTTGATGTTTACAGCCAGCCAGTTCTAGGTTAAGCTTTTTCACTCACTGGATCAGCCTTAATTCACTGCTGGAAGGTGCTGGAAGAGCTCCCAGGGTTTGAAATGGAGTTCAGATCTGCCTCTCTGCTCAGCCTTGCCCAGGGGTCAGCTGCCACCTGCACCAGGACTGGATGAGGGAGTTTTGCTTTTGTTTCACTGAGAACATGCCTGACATTTTGCAGGGAGAAGAGACAGAGGGGAAAAGTCTGGGTTAGCTGAGCTAAATGCACCCCAGCAGTGTCCTGAATGAAGAGAAGGAAAGTCTAAATGCCATGGAATCATCACAGAGCACTCCATGGACATGTGGGATGTTGGATGGGGCTGGAGTGTTGCTCCCTTTTTACCAAAGGCCTTCCTTGGCATTCATCACTGAATTACTCTGGTTTTAATCCTGCAAATCCTTCTATAATCGGTGATGTTCTGCAGAGGAAAAACAGAAGCAACTGAGTGGTGAATCAGATCTGATATTTATCCACTCACTTTCCTAAGCACCAGACAGGGACATTTCCATGGAAGCAGGATCAGGGCTCAGCATCAGACATTACTGGATAGAGAAGAGCCAGTTCCAGGCCTTGTGCTGGCAAAAGTTGAATCACAGCTCCCTCCCTCTGTGCTGTGTCAGACAACACTACCAAACCCCCCCACAGCCCTCCCTAAGCTTTTATTTGTGACCAACCAGATGAGGATTTAATAAAACCAAGCTTGATGCTGCGTTCCTTTGCCCAAAGAGTTTGTTCTGCATCTGCTAAATACTATTCCAGCAATTCCCAAAATGAAGATCCCCTCACCTCTGCTGGGACTGATGGGTCCTGCAGACCTTCCTCCTCACCCTTCCACCTCCACCTTCCTCCTCCTCCAGGGACAGAGGCTGCTGGAGGTGGTGGGGGACAGTGAACCAGGGCACAGCTTGAGGTCCCCTGGGCTGAGGCCAAAGGGGAGCACAGAGGACAAAGCAAACATTAGCTTGAATTTCAGCAGCTCTTAGTTAAATTAGGAAACAAAAGAGGAAAAATTAAATAAAGTGGGAGTTCTTGCTCCTGAATCGAGCAGCGCTGAAGCCGCGTTTCTGCTTCATTCTTTCTCTCTGTGGCTCCTCTGCAAACAATTCAGTGGATGTGTATTTCTGGCACAAAGCACAGAGTCCTATGATTCTTGATTGTAATTATAACAATGAGTCTCAGAAAGCCTGCGAGTTGTTCTGGGCATTTTATAAAAGGGATTTAGGACAGTATTGTTTAAAAAGTCTGAGTTTTTTTGAATATCAAAGCAACTCTGGGAGAGCTGGAGTGATGCTGAGTCAAGGCTCCCACCAGCACAAATTTAAAAGAAACATGTCACTTGTTTTTCTCTTTCTATTCAGAGTCTCCACAGCAGACATGAGTACGTGAGTTGCCCCTGGCTTCCTTATTGTCCAAGAAAAAGCCACAAAACCCATCACAACTTCAGCTGACCCTCTGTGCTCCCTGCCAGCCTGACCCACTCTGTAATTCTGTGACCTGCCCAGGCGGTGCTGAGGTTTTTGAGTCCAAGATGGACAAGGCTGTGTGAACAATTGTATTTTCACCATTTACCCAGCAGACAAACAGTAGATGTTTTCTTTGAGACTCAAAACACCTTTTCCAAATACTACAAATGGGAGAATGTTGTGGTTCCCACAGAAACACACGTCCTCATTTGCTTTCATTGTAGGAAGCAAATGTCCAAAGGGAAACTCAATGTTCTCATGTTTCCAAAGCTGCTGGTGTGCACTGTTTGAAGCTGCCCACTCTGCAGCAAGTGGCTTTGATAGGATTTACTCACTGGGTGAGAAAATGAGCAGCCAAGCAAATGCCCGTGCAGGTCTGCATTAATCTCTCGTGTAAATATCTGAAAATATTCCAGTTATTAAAGCATCTCTTTTGCCCAGGTCATAAAAACAGATGGAGACAAAGTTCCAAAGGGCTGTTGCATCCAAGCTATTCCATTTGCAGTGGTGACATGCTTTGATTTCATTCTGAGCTCAATTTTGACCACACAAAATGCCAGGGCAGAAGCAGCTCTGGACTCCCTTGCCCTGTGGAGGGTGTTGTCCCATGGGCAGGACACCCTGATGTCCTGGCACTGTCACCAAGCTGTGCTGTGCAGCCAGGGCTCTGAGCAGAGCGTGCCCTCATTAGTGTGATTGCATTTGTGTTCTGTGGGTTTCTTACCTTCTTTTCTTCCTGTTAGGGCCAGGATTAAAGCACAGGAGACACAGTTTTTGGTTTGGACTCAGTGTTTATTAACTCTTATCTATAGCACAGTCTCACAGGTTGTGAGCTCTAGCTAACAAGGTAGAAAATGGCTCTGTGTCTAACCCTTTCCATGGTCCTTTAAGCATAAATTATCCAATAAGAGATGACAGCCATATTATTCATACCTTCAACCCAATAACCAACCAGCCCCAGTCCACAATGCAGACCCCTTCACCCAACTGGAAAAAAACACCCAAAAACACAAAGAAGAAGAAGGTGGAAGAAGAAGAACCCAGCCTACGCCCCAAATCCTCCACATTGTTCCACATATATCTTTCTACACCAAAACCCCAAATTCCAGGATTTCCACCCTGTGGTATCACACACCTCCACTCTAACTCCACACCCACAATCCCAGTGCTGTCACTCAATTTTGGAAGCCTGTTCCACGGCCTCAGGTCAAATGCAGGGTTTGCCTGAGGGTCAGTGCCTTTTAGCAGAGAAATCCTGAAATTCTCAACCTCCAGGGTTCCAACAGTGCTCCCCCACTGTAGCAGCTGTAAAAGCTGGGAGCCAGAGCCATGTGCAATCCTTCCCACCTGGATCTGCCTGCCTGCAGGAGTGAGAATGCTCCCCTGGCCCCCCTGAGCAGCAGCACAGGTTTCCAGTGTCATTTAAAACCCCAGCAGAACAAGGAAAAGCAGCTGGTTTCCCTGGACCGACTGGTATTTGACAGGAACAGGTTGGAACTTCTCAGGGAGAGGGTTTGTCCTTTGGGAAATGCTGTTTTGTATGTGGTTGATGCAATTTAATGAGGTGGCATGCTGAACCTATGGAATGGGAATTGTCACAGCACAGTTTCTGGTTCACTGTTGCATGTAATTTTGGAAGAGATATTTTTCATGGAAACAGTGATTTTAAAAAATGCTTTGGAGGGGCTGAAAAAGAGATTTCTAATAAAATTTAAATTGCTCCACAATGTCATTTAAAAAAATGTCTGCTTGGGCTTATGCTGTTGTTTTTCAGAGTACATTTTCATTTTGAGATTTGTTTCTATTTACACAATCTGACTAACCTCCCAAAACAACACCAAAATGTAAAAAATGTTTCCCACACACCCAAAAGAAATACTTTGGGTTTCTTTCCATGGGATTTTTTTTCCCCCTGTAACATGCTGAAAAGTACATTTGGCAAAATGGAAGTTCCTCTTCTGTGCCAGCTCTTACCATGACCCTCTCAGAGTCAAACCTTCACCTGCCTGTGCCCCATGTGCTGTTCAGGCAGCAGAACCCACTGACGAGCCCCTGGCACGAATTTCACTAAGTGGCTTTTGCAAAACACTTTTGAGTGGGTGCAGTGGATCGATAGGAGCTGCCTGAGAGCAGCTGAGCAGGGAAGGAAAGAAGCAATTCCTTAATAAGTTGTTCTCTGCCATCACCAGCTCGGGCTGGGAACTGGGACAAATGACAGCAGTGTTTGCAGGGAGGAGCCCATCTGCCAGGAGCTCTCACCTTCCTCAAGGTCACCCAGAGGGCACGGTGGATAATGCACCAGGCTGGACTTGGCTGTGCTGCTCTGAACACACAGAGAGACACTGCATAACCGAGGACAGCTCTGGTAAAACACGTGAAGAGCAAGGAAAAGGAAAAAAAATGCATAGGGAAGGTTTCAGTGCAGGATCTCAGGCTGGGAATGAGGCCACCTGTGATATCACACACCTCCACTCAAACTGGATATCACCAGTTTAGCTGGGTGGATCCCAGGTGCTGGAGGTGGCTTGGTCCAGGGGTTTCCAGCACTGACCAAAGCACCCACATGGCAGAAGGTTCCTGGTGAGTCTGTAGGTGCTAGTTTTTTGCATGATGATAATCAGAAGGATGGAAATGAGCATTGCATGAGTACCAGCCATGTTTTGAAGGGGGCAGGATGGGCACTGGCAGCCCTTGGAGTTCAGCAAGGACAGGTGAAAAGGATGAAAGAACTTCAGCATGTCTGGGGTGCAAAAGAAGCCCAGCCAAGCCCTTTCTTTGTGCCTGCCAGCCTGCCCGAAATACAGAGGGAGTGACCTTTGGTCACACTCCTTTTGTGTGACCAAACCCTTGCCCATGTCGACAAATCAAACAGCAGGGAGAGGATATCCAAACCTTACACTTCCAAAACCCTCCCACCAGAGCTGTTCAAAACACATTTATTGTTGGTGATGGGGAGATCCTCAGCTGAGGTAAAGGGTCACCCCATGGAACTGGGGCCCAGGGCCCTCCAGCCAGAGGATTTCCAAGGATAACAACTGCAGCTTCCCCTGCCTGCAGCTCCTTCCTCCCTTATCGCCACATCTTGAGTACTACTACAAATAACAATGGGGTATTGTTAGGCAAAAGAGATTTAATTGCAGCCTACACTCCCTGAGAGGGTAAGATCGGCTTTCCTCCAGATCTAATCTTCATTCTTCATCTTTTCTTCTCTCCCTCTCATCCCTTCCCTCTCCTGGAAGTTTCTCTTTCCCAGCCAGCAGCAAGTGACCAAACTAAAACGCAAGAAAGAGGGAGGGGTGTCCTTGTCACTTCTTCTTTTTCTACGTTTTTGAATAGCCTTTAAATCCTTTGGAGTGTTGTGTCCCACAAGAAAGGATTAGCAGTAATTCCCCTGCCATCTCTTGCTTCCGACGCTCTGACAATTCATTCTCCTGAGATCCCCTAAACTCACCGCTGAATACATTAACCAGGGGACACTTTAGGGGAGTGATATCCCCGTGTTCCCGCTCCCTGCAGCCTGCTGAACACACCCAGCCGTGCTCCAGGGGCTCCTGGAGCAGCACTTCAACTCCTCAGCGACCCAAAACACCCCCAGTCTTGCCCGATGTGGGATGCTCTGGGCGGTTCAGTGAGATTCACAAGGCAAAGCCTGGAACTCACTCTCCTTTCCATGTCTCCCCTGCTCCCGCACTGCAATCCCTCTGTTTCCCTTTCCAAGCAGTGCAGTCTGCTGGGAAGGGCTCTCCACCACCTCTGCCTGGCTCTGGATGCTGCCAAGCCCCCTTCAGTGATGAAAGCTGCCTGTTACCTCTGCTCTGCTTTGCTTTCCCTGTTGGCAAAGTGGGGTTCACAACCTGCACGCTGTGATTTGCCAGAGTGGAGCACTGAGAGACAGACAGAGTCCAGCCTAGAGCCCGTGAAAATGCACTTTCTGTTCCTCAACTCCATTTCCCTCATCCTGGGGTTTTGAAATCCTCCTCTACAGCTGTCCCCCAGGCCTGTAGATGTCTGTCTGATGTCAGATCCTTCCATCCCCTTTCTTGTCCCTGGTTCTATTTGTGGTCACTTACATTTTGCTTGCTTTAAGGGAAATAAGTGCACTGAGAGTAGCACAAAAGAAAAAGAGCAGTATTTGGCCCCTGAGACTCTCTTTGCAATTCTGCTTAGCAGAAAAAGCCCTCCCTGCCCAGTTATTTCTTCCTGCCATCCCTTCTCTCATGCTGGAAGTATTAAAATAAGCTGTTAATAAGAAAACCCACAGGCTTCCCCCTCTCAGCTCCTCCTGGGATTGTAGCTGACGTCCTTCTGTCCTGCATGGAGTCAGCAACTTTCAGTTCCCTTGCTCTTGCCCCCTCCAGCAGCCTGGATTTTTCCTGGTGCTGGGCTGGGCCAGCCCCACTCTGTGCCCTGCTGGTTCCCCACCTCTCAGTGCCAACAGGATTCACCCCTCAGCCCCAGCCAGAGACTGCTTGAGCTGTGTTATTCTGAGCCCTGATGGGCATTACAGGATGTCTGACTGCTAAAGGGGCCCTGGCTGAGGAGCCACCCTCTGCTCTGGCCAGGGTGATGGCCACAGGGGTCCCCTGTGTGATAGGGAGGTGCTGTGGGGTCTGGAGGTGCCCTCCTGTCACCTCTGGAGCAGTGACAGGGACAGAAAGATGACAAAATTATGTGACTGAAGCCTGAGCCAAATGTGTGAAGTTTCTTGCCCTCCTTGATAGCCAATTCTTCTGGAAAAAAAAACCAACAAAAAAAACGAAAAAAGAGAATGTTTTATAAAGAGCATCATGAAAGCAAAATATATCATGATTTCAGTGTGAGCAGACAGCAAGAGAGATAGGAGCATCCCCTTGGATTTGCCTGCCTGAGGTTATTTACCTCAGGAAGCTCCTGAATAAAAGATACAAAAATACAGCAGAAAGTAGCATTATTTGCTCATTTCAAAGCATGATGGGAGGCAGAAAAAAAACCATTATAAGGGGTATCTTTGAGTCTTGCCAGCCTGGATTTGTCAGGGCAGCGTTTTCATGGAGCGCTCTCCGGGTGACCCAGTTTCTGAGAGACACACACACGTCCACACACACAGAGCCCAGCCACAATCCACAACTTTAATAGCTCTGTGACATACAAAGGAGATTTTGATGCAAAGTGGAGCTGACAGAGAAGTGGAAGAAGTATCTGGTTTGGGGTGGGTTTTTTTGCCTTTTTTTTTTTTTCCTATCTAGTGCCAAACCAAGATTACAGTCAAGGTGGTTTCAACCTTCAGCAAGGACTGATGTTACCGTGGCTTCTGCTTTTAATGACATTTAGCAAGAAGCAGCAGCTCAGGGAGGGGGAACAAGGGTTTTCTTTTCAGGAGGAATTTACTTGGGCTGTCAGGATTAAAGGCATGAAGGGAATGCATATGGGGCTACAAACGGGGGCTTAATGGCTTTGCTGCTGGTAAGGACAGCAGAGCTCTGAGACAGAGTGAGCCAGCCCTGCCAGGCAGCTGATAAAGCATCTGTGGACGTGGAAGGGTGCAGGGAAGAGATGTCATGGCAGTGTGGCCATGCTGGGGTGGCTGACACCGATGGTTTCCTGGCTGTGGTGACATGAAGGTGTCATTCTGTAGCAATAATCTGAGTTTTGGAAAACATCCCCCTCCCTGAGGGTGAGGTGGCTGCTCCAGTGCAGCTGATGGGTGTCACTTCCCAGTAGATCTGTAGATCCTGCAGGGAGCCTGGGTGGGATTGGCAGGACAGGTTCAGGCTGGGTTGATGCTCCAGCTTGGGCACCCACCTGTCCAGCTCAGGCTGGCCTGGCACGGTCCAGGCATCCCCAAAAGCTCCTAAATCATCCCAAGCTGTTGGGTTGAGTGCACCCAGGCTGAATCCATCTCCTGAAAGCAACACAGACCTTATTATTGCACCCTTACAAAACCTGGGGCTTAGCAAGGAGCTCTGCTTGGAGAAGAAGGAACAGCAGGCAAAACATCCAGAGGAGATAAATGCTGGGCCAAAGTGCATCACTTTTTGAGCTGCTGTTCATGTCAGGGAGGGTCCTTGGAGTGGTGTTTTGGTTTTCTCCATTTAGAAAACACTGTTCAGCTACAAATAAGCTGGTGATGCCTTCAGAAGGATGTAAGTGCCTGGATTCAAACAGCAAAGGATCGATAGGTGAGGCAGCAGTACCCCAGAGCACCTGCAGCCCTGATGGTGAGAGCTGGCAGAGGGCAGTGGGCACAGCTCGGGAGAGATGGGGCCACACAAAGAGGCAAATGAAAGGAGAAGGTGCTGCTGTCTGTGGGGTGTGGTGATGCTGCAATTCCCCAGTGCCCTGCAGTCACCTGAACTTCAGCAGATGGAGATTTGTGTCTGCTGGACTGTGCTGGGAGACCGTGTCAGGAATCCCCTGGTGTGTGGGGGCCTCCAGGCTGCTCCTCTGCAGAGCTGCAGGAGCACAGGCTCTGGCAGGGACCTCCTGCTCCTGGGGACTGACAGCTCAGAGAGAAGGGGCCTGGCAGAAAGTGCTCAGGTCCAGCAGGAGGCTCTGCTGTGAGAGAAAAGCAGCCAAGCAGGTCCCACACCTTGAGCAGGGTGGTGGCAACATGGTTTGAGAGAAATGTGGTGGGTTTGACTCATTTTTGGGAAAAGCACTTGTTTTATGACTGGGAGAACTTTTAATGGGGCGGGCTGGGGCTGTGGGGAAGAAGAGCCAGTCCTCAGTGGTGAGTGCAGAGCCATGACATTCAGTGGGGAAATGCAGCCTTGAGCTATAATTTCTCTGCTTGGATGGGAAATCCTCTCCCCTCACCCCTGCAGCTGGAGGGGGCAGCACCCCGCAGCCCAGGGACCCTCTTTCCCTGTGGGATGAACTCTCTGGGGGCTCAGAGCAGAAGCATCAGGCACCAACCAGGCTGCTCTCCCTGCCTGGATGAGATGGAGCAGTGATATCTCCATGTTTTGGGGCTGCTCTTTGCATCCTTTACACAAACATGGCGCAGGGAAATGACAGCAATCTGTGTCCCCCTGACACCCAGAGAATAAAGCGATATTGCTGTGAAAATGAGGCTGCTGCTGCACGGCTCAACTCTGAACCTTCCCTCTGCGAAGGAGCTATGATTAGAATCTCATCTCGCTCTCTGTTGCACAGCACCTGCAGAAGAAAATCCCACCCAGCAGCACAGAACTATTTTTGAAAGGTCTTTTTTTTCCAACAGGCTGGGAAATGGGGATGGTGAGAATCCTGCTGGTGCCGTGGAATTCTTTCAAACGCCCCTCGCAGAAGGGCACGGAGCTAGACTTGGGGAACGTGACTCAGAGAAAGGCAAGAGGCAGAATCTTCTTGCCAAGCCTGAAGCTTGTGCCAGCTCTTTGCCTTGGGGAGCTGAATTTCAGCATCTTCTGGGTCTGCTGGGTTTTGTTTTTTCAGGTTTGCTGTACCTGAGTCAGCGAGACACCTCCAGCTGCCAGAAATTTGCTGAGAGGGATTCGTGTGCTTTGAACAGAGGGGCACAGGGCTCCATGGCATGGGAATTGTGGGCAGGAACGTGTCCCAGGGCTGCTCTGCTCCCACCCAGGGCTGTGGGAAGGAGCTGCCTGCAGCTTCTGGGCACCACAGAGTAAGAGCTGGGGAAAGCAAACAAGCAGAGAAGACCAAGAGGCTGAAAGAGTCAGGTCCTTGGGGTGTGAGACATGATGAGCTGTGAATTCTGGGCTGTCAGTGCCAAATGGGTTTATTCACCTACATTTTGGAGGTGAGTAAATGCACCAAGAAGCCTCAGAAGTGTCTGGGGAGGGAGAGGGAGAGCAAAGTGGGGGCTGGTGGAAGCAAAGCCCCACTTTCCTCTTGGTATGCTGCTCATGGATGGGGTTTGGCGCTGTTCAAACACAATTTGCTCTCCCTCTCTGAGTGGAACCAGGGAAGTGTATTACATTTATCTTAATAAAACAAGGGCCTTTGGAAGCAGTGGAAGAGATGAAGCCTGGTTTTCCATGGCTGTTTCCTGTGTGGATTCTCATCCTCTGGCTGAGCTCATACCACACCCTGGGAGTGGGGTGGAAAATGGAAGGGCAATGGCAGAAAGTGCTCATATGAGAATATCCTCCTTTATAAAGCTTAATTTAGGGCTTAATTCTTCAGAGATGCCTCCTCTTCCATCAAATCTGATTGCAGGCCAGCAGGTTTGGAAAGCTACTGTGTAGTGTCCATGGGGCAACAGGCCCAATCTGGTAAACCTTCTTTCCATGGGAGATTATGTTAAAAAATAAAGAAATCTGACCTGAAATCCCTACAAATTATTTGCCGTTACACCCCACAGAATTTGACCCACATATCTGTGCTTTTCATGCTGGCATTTAGCACCAGGGCTCTGGAGCTGGAATGGAGATTGGTACAAACCTGAGGAAAAATCTCACTTATGGTACCATGGACCATACAGGCTGCAGGTGGAGCATGCAGCATTAAAGTGATGTACCCAGCCACAAAACCACTTCACATTTTGTATAATACAGGCCAACAGAGGGTTGAAAAATGTTCTCTTTCTGTATAGAAAGACTATTTTTAAAATTGAACAGTAAGTTAGTCCTCTATTGACTTTCAATTTCCATCCTCTCCCATTTCCATAGCAACTCTGGCCATTTATGCATTTATCTTCATATTTAACTTTCCTCTCTCATATATTTCAAGTGGACTGAAGTGCTGCAAAAGGGTTAAACCAGTCTTTCAAACACCTCCCTGTTTTTAAGCAATTACTTGAAAATACCTATATGTATGTATATTTATATACACTCTAGGTTAAATTGACAAGTTTGTGGCTTAATGAAAAGTGTAGCTCCAATACTTGCCCTGAAAAACCCTTCAGGGCAATAATAAGAACAAGTCACAGTCTCTCTCCTCTCACCTTTCCTTGAGCTGTGACTATGGGCAAAATTCTCCTCTGGAATCTAAACCTTCAGCTGAGAGCTGTGGCAGTCCCATGCTGGGGATTGGCTGAGCTCAGGATTTGGCAAATGGGGCTGGTTTTCATATTCTTTTTTTGTATTTTGTTTTGTTGTTGGTTTTGGTTTGGTTGGTTTGGGGTTTTTGTTTGTTTGTTTGGTTTTGGTTTTGTTGGTTTGGGGTTTTTTGTTTGTTTTAGTTTTTATTTTTCCCTTTTTTGAAGTATTTGTTGTGCATTTGGGAGCAGTCAGAAGGCAGCAGCACTTCACAAATTTTGTGTTTCTGGGCTTGAGGCAGAGATATGAGTTCACCATGACCATTTACAGTGCACTGATAGAATTGTCCCAAGGATCTGGAGGGGTTTTGGTGGGAATGCAGTGACCTTCTCTGGGACTTTGCTGTCCGGCAGAGCAGCCAGGCAAGTGGTGGCCTTGGGGAATCTCCATGCATGACCCCAGAGAGCCCCTCCAAGGAGGAATTGCTGGCTGAGCTCGTTGGAGAGCAGATTGAAGTCTTGGTACTCCCTTCATGAGGCACTGGGAAGCTTCGAGGTCAATAATTCTTTTCTAAGTCCAAACTTGAAATTCCCTCTCTATAATTTTAGTGGTTTTAGCTGCAAACTCCTGTGGGATTTTCATCCTGGGACTCTCTTGACTCCCAATTTCCATCATCACCCTGCCTCTCCTCTAGTGCCTTCCCAGCCCTCCTCCATCCAGGTGATTATTTTCACAGAGGAAAAATATCCTCCTGTTCCCAAGAAAACACGGATGGTTTAATTGCAGCACAGAATAAATGGGACATGTCACCCTGGAGTGCTGGTGACACATTCCAGGGGAGCACAAGGTGACCACGCTGCTTTGGGACAGCTCTGTCACCGTGGCTCTGTTCTCTGATAACCTGCACAAGGACCTGCCCAACTGACCAAGGTGCTGAAGTGCCAAAGGCATTTTAAAATTTTTATTTTAATAGGCTTGGGAGTCTAAATCTAATTGACTTTCAAATTGACTATGCAGATCAATGCACGATGCCCTGACAAGGCAGGATGGTTTCCTACAGAATGTCCTCCTGCACTCCAGACATCCACCCTCATCCAGCTGGGGATTCAGGTCTGATCTTCTGGGGGATTTCTACAGCCAGACCTTCCAGCTGTTTTGTGCAAGGGTAGGAGTAAGGAACTGCTGGAACTGTTGAAGTTATTTAAGTGCCTAATTCCCGTTGAAACCTGCTTAGATGCACTTGAAAATCCTATTAGAGCACTTGCCTGCACCTTTAAGCACCTGAACACCTTTGAAAATGCATTCTTTGATCATTTAGGGATTGAAGGGCAGAGTGTTTCCAGAGGATTTGTGCTCCTAACTCACTTGCTGCTCCTGAAAGAAATCTCTGGTTTTGTCTGTGTTGTGCCCATGTCACCTTCCCCTTTCATTGCATCACTTGTGTTGCTCCTTGGTGAAGGACTCTAAATAATTCCCCCCCTGCCTTACTGTTGACACCTTCCTGAGTATTTGCAGGGCGTTATTAAATCACCTCTTTACTCATCCTTTATCTGAGCTGTACATAATTAGTTCCTTTAATCTTTCTTCATAGGTCAATCCTTCTAAACCCTTAATCATCTTTATCTCCTTTTGCTGGAGCCCCTCCAATTTGCTGACAATTTTTTTCTTCTTCATTTTATTTTGCATCAAGAAACAACAAAACCTCCAAGTCCCAAGGGCTCTCCAGGCTCACTTTTTCCTTCTGGCCCAGCTTAGGGAACAAAACTGGTGTTAAGAGAGAGAAAAACATCCCTGGAAGTGTCCAAGGCCAGGTTGGACAGGGCTTGGAGCACCCTGGGACAGTGGAAGGTGTCCCTGCCCATGGCAGAGATGGAATGAGAATAGCACAGCCTCTTCTGCTTGGCTTGCAAAAATCCTCTTCTTGTGCTTCACATTTTTTAAAAGTCTTTTATTTAGGTTATAATTTTTCTCTGTTCTTCACTCCAAGGGTCTGTGAACCCTTCTCATTTTCACAAACTCCTTGGCTGTCACCAGGATGAGGAAGCTGAAGCACCATGGAAGGGATGGAAGGCAGAGCCCTGAGCCCCAGGCTGGCAGCAGCTGTAGCCCTGCTCTGTCTGAAAGCACAGGACAATGACCCCAAAACCAGCAGAATTCCTGGGGGAACAGAAGGGATCTCTGACCACTTGGAGTCTATTTAGGCAGCACTTTTCTTGCTTGTCTTATCCAAACAAACTCTTGCCATTCCTCAGTGGGAAGCACAGCTTCTTCCTCCCAAGCAGGCACACCAGGGTGCTCCCTGGCACACACCTGGCTGGAAAGCAAAGGCCTCCTTCATCTCCTTCCCTATTATTAACCATAAGTGACCTCTGGGCTGAACTGATTGCAAACCAATCAAAGCCATGAGAGGGTGGTGGAAATTTCAACTCAAACCTGTCTTGTGGCACTCCTAAAACATTGGAAGCCTGAGCCGGTTCCACTGCACTGGGAGCTGCCAGTGATCATGATCAGCCTTGGGGGACAATCCCAAAGTTTCTGTGTCCCTCGGTTCCAGGGAGCACTGACAGAGCCACCAGAGCCACAGCTGTGATGATAAAACCTGCACCTGGAGGGATCTCTCATTCTACAGTGACTTTGCTTTCCCTTTTCCCACCAAAACCCAGCAAAACCTCGCACATGGGGTGTGAAAACCATCCTGACCTGGTGAAAACCATCCTGACCCTTCAGACCTGGGCTGGCACAAGGTGGGATGCCCCTGGCTCGGTGGAAAGAAGCTGGGCTTGTGCTCTGCTCTGCACAAGTGGCCTCCAGATGTGCTCCAGGTGTGGTGGGAAGGATCAGGCTGTGCAAGTGGACAGCTGGGATTAACCAGGGGCTGTCCCTTCAGCGTGCTCAGAGATGTCCACCTGTGCAGAACAAGGATGGAAAGCTGCATGTTTATGCAAATGCTCCAGGAGATCCTGGGGGAGCTGCTGACAGGGAACTTTCTGCTTGTCAGGGAACTTTCTGCTTGTCAGGGACGTGAAAAACTCAATCAATGCAGCAAGAGTCACCCTGAGCCTGAGGAGCTCAGGCTGGGGGCAATGTGACCCTGGAGAGCAGATGACAAGTAGCTGTGGTGTTGCCATCCCTTTCTTGTGCCCCTCCCAAAGCCCAAGAGGACAGCCCAAAGTGCTCAGGGAGCCCACTCCTCACTGCTCCCTGGCACCAGCAGCAGGCAGACAAGCCAGGGATGCTTCTGGGGATTCCTAAAACTGAACAAGGCTGGTAAAAAGAAAACCTGCAGGCCACTTCCAGTCTAGGAGCCACGTTGTTCCCCTGCCTGATCCTGGAGCAAGGGGAGGTGAGGACTGCCTGTGTCACATCCTGCAATGACTTTTATGGAGCCCCATCCATCCACCTCCTCCTGCTCGGAATTGCCACAACCATTTCTAGCCCCTCTGAGCTCTGATGGTTCCAGATGGGACTATCAGGCTCCCTGGGAGTGCAGCTGGAAATGTGTGCAGAAATGGCACCCTGGCACTGCAGGAGCAGCGCTGCCACCAGCTCTGCAGTCAGGGGAGGGGCTGGGGCTCCCTGGGGGCTCCAGAGTCAGCAGAGCTTTGCAGCAGCTCCATCAGCAAAGCTTGCACTCCACAGAATCACAGAGGGGTTGGGACTGGAAGAGATCTTAAAGCCTACCCTGTTCCAGCCCCTGCCATGAGCAGAGACAGCTCCCACTATCTCAGGGTGCTCCAAGCCCTGTTCAACCTGGCCTTGGACACTGCCAGGGATCCAGAGACAGCCACAGCTGCTCTGGGCACCCTGTGCCAGGGCCTCAGCACTCTCACAGGGAGCAATTTCTTCCTAATGTTGAATCTAAACCTCCTCTCTGTCAGCTTGAAGCCATTCCTCCTCTGAGCTGAGGAAACCAATAAATCCAAGGCAATCAGGGCATGGGTGGAGTGGGATGGAGCCAGCCTGTCTCTGCCACTGCTCTCTCAAGTGTCCGTGGTCACCTCACTGCATCAGTTTGGAGCTGCATCTCTGTGAGTCCTTGCAATGTGGGAATGTCTTCTGTAATGTGAACAGCCCCCACATCACCTGGGTTTTAGTTAGTTATGGAACCTTTACCATAATGGGAATAATAAGCTTATCACTGTCTTTTTTTTGCAAAAAAAAAGTAGCATCATCATGCCCTTCACAAGATTCTTTTCCTGCATATTTCCCTTCAGAGGAGAAGCATAGTTGTCCTGTCCTTTCCAGCCAGAATGTGCTCTGGTGGCACCGGCAGTGCTGGGTGTCTGGAGGCAGCTCCCTGAGCATGAACCCACGGTTTGTGCACCACAGCAGCCGTGCCATGAGCTGGTTCTGTGTCCCCAAGCAAGGCTGGGGTTTCCCCTCTCCCTGCTCCCCCCTGCAATCCCTGCCTGCAGCACAGGGTTTCTCAGGAAAGAGGAAATCCCAGCCTCTACTCAACAGAGTTGCAAAACTCCCCCCGAATTCAAATCCGAATTCTGTGCTGTCGGCACTTTCGGAACACAGCAGGGAGAGGCGGCAGCAGATGCCTCATTCTGGGAGCAGTTTCTTTCAGAGCATTCAATCTATTCAGTTATGTTTTACTTGGGGTGCTGTTCCACAGGGCTCCTCCCTCCCTTCCTGTATCACAGCACAAAGTGGGGTGACTGTCACCCTCTCCTGACATGCACAGGAGGGATTCTCCTGGGCTGGGAGTGCAGCAGCCTTGGATCACGCACTTTCCAACAGAACACCCGTTCCCAAATCACTGCTCTCTCAAGTAATTTTAAATATCTGTGCCCATCCCTCCAGGAGAGGGATCCTGGACATCCTGGGTTCCCTTCCTTTCCCTTTCCCTTTCCCTTTCCCTTTCCCTTCCCTCTTTTTCTCTTTTCCTGTACTTGTCATTAATTTCTTTCTTCTTCTTTAGATCTCAAACATATTCCCATCCCTCCTGGAGCTGCATTTCATTACCCATCAAATGGATGGATAGCACGACTGAGAAAAAAATTAGAACTAATTTTAAAAGTACAAAAGGTTTAAATCGCTGTAAAAGCCTGACTGGCCCCATCCTGAAGGACAGAGGGATGGATCAGCTTTTTCTGTGTGCACTGATTCACCTGCCCACAGCAAACTGAGACCCAAATGGGGCCTCCTCACAAGCCAAACTTCTCAAAATAACCTTTTTTCCCCAAATCAGCTCCCATCCAAGAGCAGCACAGCTCCCAGTGCTGTCCCCGCGGTGTGGGCATCAAAGCTGTCAGGAAGAACATCAGCAGCAGCTTTAGGAAAGCAGAAGCCAGCAGTGAACCCCTCAAATCCCTGATCCCCGCAGCGAGGGGCAGCAGCGATGGGCCGGGGTGTGCTCCCCTCCCTGCCACAACTCCCCCGGTAAATTCTCCCAAAGAAATGTCTGAGCAGCCAGAACCAAAGCCTGCGAGATGCGATAAGCGAGGCTTTGTCCCCTCCTTCTGGGGATTGATGCACAAATAGCGGCTGAGGTTCGCAGCCTGCAGAGCTGAGCTGTTTTCCCTCTGCCTCTCCCCGAATCCCGGGATCTCTGCGGGAGAATTTCCACCCACCCTGCTGAGCTGCCCCCTCTCAATAAAGCGCTCTCCAGACGGGCTTTAAAACACACCCGCCCCTTTCAAAAAGCGACTTTGAAAGCTCAGACTCCCTCGGCTCTGTAGGGCTAAAGTGAGACAATTTCACGCCTTGGAGAAAATGGTTTATAATATATTTACGACAGAAAAATAAAAGAAAAAGACTATTCTCTTGTCTATCTTTTTTTTTCCCCTTCTCCTTTTTTCTTTCCCTCTCCTCTTT
The DNA here is from genome assembly GCA_013400435.1 of Pycnonotus jocosus. Classification (NCBI taxonomy): domain Eukaryota; kingdom Metazoa; phylum Chordata; class Aves; order Passeriformes; family Pycnonotidae; genus Pycnonotus; species Pycnonotus jocosus. Next base: position 842,625 of record VWYP01013112.1, read on the forward strand.
ATTTACCAAAAGTACCTCCAGGGCTAATGGCATTTTCTTTGGCCGCTGGGAGCAGAGGAAGATAGAAGTCTGAAATATGAAAGCCTTTCTCTTGGTTTTTAACAACTTTGGATCACTCTAGTTAACTCTCAGTCTCAGTTCAAAGCAGAGCACAAAACTGAAAGGCTGGCTCTGTTTTTCTCTGAGAAAAACTACATTATGATTGCTTATCCCAGAAAGAAACATAGAGGCTTAAAATTCCTTGTCCTGGCATGAAGAAAAGTCAAAATCACTGAGACTTTTGTGAGCTGTGACAAAAAAAAAATAATAAAAAAATAGTCTGCAATGCTTCATTTTGATGATATCAAAGGGTTTCATGCATGACCTGTTTTTCATTGTACAATATATTTTTATTGTAATCAGCTTAAGTTTCAAAACAAAATGACTTTGAATAAAAAGTTAAAACAAGTTGTCTTAGTCTCTTTTTTTTTTTTTTTTTTTCTTCAGCAAAAGAAATTCATCAAACTGGGTCTCTTTCTTCTGAGTGCTTCAACTGAGATGAATCTGCCTTTTCCAAACTGGAAGAGATGCCTTAACAAGCCATTCCTGCCTGGCTCTTGCTGTTCCAGAAACAGTGAGTTTCTTGGGATATCAATGCCTGATGACAGCAGTGCAGAAGTTTTGGGACAAGTAGGGTTCAAAATGTAGAATGGAAGTCTGAAGGAGCCAGGGGTGATGAGGATTTCAGCCTTTCCCAAGCTCTGAGGTCCTGGAGGTCTCAACCAATCCTAAACCTAAGGGTTGGGTGTGTTAATGCTGTTGCTCAAGCTCTGGAATTCCCAGTTTGCCTGTTCAAGTGTGAGCAGCAAATTTGTCATGGATGGCCCTTGATATGTTATTTTGGTTCTCCCTCTCAGGATATAAAATCCCAAACCCAGAAAATTTGGGCAAAATGACAAATTCCTTTTAGCTCCTGAAAAGCTCTGTGATTTCTCTTTGGGCTGGCTGGGTTTTGGCCTTGACTCCACAACAATTGTTTGGCTCAGGCAGCAGCTCCTGAAGAGAAGTGCCAGTGTGGGAAAGCAAGAAGGAGCAGTTTGCTAAATCTTGGTGCTTCTGTGAGGAACCATCCTGCTCCTGTGCCTTACCCACCTTCCCAACAGCAGAGGCTAATGGGGATGGAAAAGCAAAATCAGAAATTCAGTGTTAGGAGGACCACAGATTTTTTTTTTTTTTTTTTTCCTCCCAGACAATTTTATTACCACTTTTTTTTGGAAAAAAAACCCAAAAAACCCAAAAACAAACAAAAAAAACCCCAAAACTGAAAAAAAAATTAACCCNTAGCCTCCCAGACAATTGTATCACCACTTTATTTGGGAAAAAAAACCCAAAAAACCACAAACCACCAAACAAACAAAAGAAACAAACAAAAAAAACCCCCAAAAACCAAAAAACCAAACCCAAACCCAAAACCAAAACCAAAAAACAAAACAAACAAACTTAAAACCAACAAAAACAAAAAACCCCAAACAACCAAAAACCCCAAAGCACTACAGCTTGGCTAAGAGCCACTCCAAGGCTCAGAGACAGACAGACAGGTGACTTGATGCCCTAAGCTTTGCTCTTCTGGCCAGAATTTGTTCCACAATCACGAGCTGCTCATTTAATCCCCCTTGGATATAGGTTCTCCAGGAGTGAAAGGAGTATTCCAAATACTCCTGGAATTAACCTGTCCATCCAAATGGTGACCAAGAATTTTATCACTCCTGAACCAAGTGGATGTAGAGATGAACCAATCGTAGAAGCAGACTGATTTCTATATTATCCTCTTCTTCCAAGTTTCAGATGTCCCAGGATTTCTGCTGCATCAGCTTTGGATTTCATGAACTTGAGCCTTGGCAAAGTGGACAAATAGTGTGAGAGACCCTTTCTCCAGAGGGCATTTCACTGAGGTGTTTCATCCTGACCATGACAGATGTTCTTGGAACCAGCATCTGCCAGAGGGAGATTTATCCACAGCAAATACATTCATTTTTATGTCTGGTTGAATTTGTGGATAATCTAGGTGAAGTGATTTTTTTTTTTTTTTTTTTTTTAAAGGGGGGATGAAAGAACCCTAAAAGGTTTGACAGGGAATTAGCTTCAACTTAAGAGAAGGGCAGTGCTAGGAATAGGATGGAGGATGGTCTCTGGGGGAGTGAGAAAATAGAAAGGAGAGGAAACAGCCAGATTCTTAAGGGAATGAAGCCTTGGCCTCAGCTATGGAAACAGGTAATTTCCCAGTACAGATAGATAATAGGGATGAGGATTCAGGGAATGTGGCATCAGGGTCTAATGAGATTCAGCTGACACCACTGAAGAGCCCACAAATGCTTTCCCTCCCCTCCTGGCCTTCACCAAAGTTTAAAGTTTACCTGCTAATTCCCTTATCAGAAGTTTGTGCTGAGAACTCTTATCGGGATTTTACAGGCAGCTCCTGGCGCCAGACCAAAAACTGGAGGAAAGCATTTCATTCTTCCCCAGTTGTTCAATGAAAGCACCATTTAAAGCCAACAATATTATTGTCATTAATGGGACGGGCCGCTAATGATGGGGATGTGTGCGTTTGGCTTTCAAATGAGATTTGTCATCTATCCCTGCTCCTGACCTGGTGCAGCTTAGTGGGGCTAAATTGCTTTTTAAAGCTGATCAGAATGAACCTTAATTGAGGCATTAAGGCCAGGCTCAGCTGATCTTGCCCTGCCACTGCTGGGGGCTGCCCTGGGCTCATCAGGCAGGCAGGAGCAGTGTCCCCAAAACAAGGCCAGAGCTCCAGAGTGTCTGAGTTTGGAGGAGTTTTTTTTTCCTATCATTCCCCCCAGCTCTCCATATTTTTCTCTTTCAAATGTAATTAAAAGTCATTCTTTTTAACTTTATTTATTTATCAGCTTGCTGCATTTGAACTTGCAGGCGCCTTCATCTCAGCATTCATTTCCTTGCCCTTTAATGTGAACCTGACTCAATTCCCCATCCCCTTCAAAGCTCTTTATTAGTTTTGCAGCACTTCCCCCGCCCCCAGCTCTTTCTGTAATTCCACCTTCCCCTTCATCTGCCCAGCAGGCTTGGCTGGAGACGTGACCTGGGCTGTGAAGGCTGTGACATCCCCTTGAGTCCCCCAGGGTGCAACTGGGGCAAAAGGCAGCCTTGAAACCTCCCTGCCCAGCCCTGCTGCTGAAATCACCCCTGCATTCATGGTGGAGGAACTCACCTTTCCCTCCCTTGCCATGGCTTGAGGTGCTGGCTCTCACAGGTTTTGGGGACAGCTGGGTCCCTCTTCCCCTCCTGTCAGCTGTGGTGTGCCTGACTCCAAAATGAGCCAGGGTTTCTAAATGAGCTCCAAAATGAGCCTTTTTTTCCCTCTTTACCAGCAGCCCCTCAGTGCCTGAACCCAGGAGGTTCCTGCCATGAAGAGCAGGGAATTCAGGGGAGGTTCTGCAGAGGAGCCAAACACAGAGAATGGCTCAAAACAGCGCCCTTGATCTCCAGCTTCCTTCACATGGAAGTCCAATGTTGATTTTCTCCTCCAGCTGAGGAAACTGAGGCTTGGATCAGGGAGATGCTCTGCTCTGTATAGCTGGGATTCCAACCCAGGCTTATTTTCTTTTAAATAAAATTTTATTTTGCCTCTGCCTCCCCCAGCAGGAGCTGAGGTCCAGCTACAGAGAACCAAGGGCTTGTTCCTCCAAGGTTCCAGGCTCTGGCCCTGCCTGACTCTGCCCAGGCACAGAGTCAAAGCTGCCTGAAGAGAAAATAAACAACCTGCTCTGGATTTGTCTTGCTGGGAGTTGAGTTGCTTCAGTGCCTTGTCACTGAGATGTGGTGATTAAAGAGATCAACTGTGGAGCTTGGGGCACAGTGAGGGGACTCAGACACTTTGTAAGCTGTCACCTCACACTGCCAGGGTGAGTCTGGTGCACAGGAGAGCTGTGATAAGGCAGCTCTGTGATGGGACATCAGTGCCTGAGGCACTGTGAAGGAGCCCGTGGACCTCTTTCGTACTGATGAAAATGAGTCTTTTACTTTCTTCCATTTTACTTATTTGATTTGATTGCTTGACTTTATTTTGGTTTATTTTATTATTTTTTTCCTCCCCACCAAGCCTCTTTTCATCCCCTTATCTTCATTGGTAGTTAGTAGATTAATGCATGTCTCAGGAAGATAAATGCACTTTCAGATCTTCAAAAGGCAAGGCAGCCTCTGAAACCAGTGTTTACAACCTCCTTGGCTGGTGACAAGGCAGGCAGCGTGGCATGACCTTCAGTTTAGCTTCCAAGGTCGGACTGAAATGCAGATCCTGGTCCCTACTCTCTGTCCCCAGGCTTTGAATGAGAGTTTGGGGATGGAGTAGGAAAGAGAGAAAGAGGGAAGATAGAGTCAGGGAGAGGGAGCAAGGCAATCCTCCCCAGGATTCAGCACTATGCAGATGTTGAGATTTTATTGGCCCTAAATCCTGGACCAGGACACAGCAGCTGGAGATGTCCAGGTCCAAAGGGCAGCTCAGTGCTGTTGTCCACCGGATCACAGCAGTGCTTGTCCTCCTTGAAGGTCCAGAGTGCATTACAGGTCTGTCCTGGCCATCCCTGAGCGCCCCATTACACATCAGGATTGTCACCCATGGGCCCACCATCCTGACTCCAGCCTGCCTTTTCCAGGCTTTGACTCTGTGGCCAAGACACACACACAGCCCTGAATTTTATGGATTATCTGAGTGCCAGGGTGGCTCTGAAGTAGCCATTTTTCACTCCAGCTCTATCCTCCACCATCAGGAGGCAGAGTTTGGCATCCCTGGCTGTGGTTTGCCTGAGGCACAGGGAGGAGGAGCAGGACCGGGGATGGCAGGTCCTGCAGGGTAGGAGGAGCAGGGCTCACATCTACAGAGCTTAACTGGAAGGAGAAAATGTGTTTGAGCTGTTCTCAGGCTTTCCCAAGTTCATCCCTGTGAATTAGGGGCCGAGTGAAGTCATTAAACCCTAATCAAAAGCGGCTAATCAAAAATCAGTGGGAGATGTTCCAATTAATTGCAGCTGGAGCTGGGCAGGGGGGTGGCCATAAGGAAAGGGCAGCAGGGTCCTGTCTTCTGCCGCTGAGACGCCCCAAGGAGGCTGTGCCAGCTCACATGATGGGTCTCAGGGTCTCAAAAGTATTTAGGGGATCTCAGAAGACACATTGCTGTAGGGGCTTCCCCATGGTTTCCAAGATGCCCTTTGAAGCAGCTGTGATGATGAGGATATTCTGCTGTCCCATGGTGATGGGGGCTTTACAAAGCTTCTCTGCCTGTTGGAGGGGGAGAGCTCTCACTCAGAGCTTTTAGCAGAGATCCATTCCCCCACATCTCTTTACAGCTGAGACTCTCCAAGTGCTTTACGGATTTCATAGGTAAATATCAGCATCTTGGCTTTACTGGAAACTGAGGGACGTGCAAGAAGTGCTCAGACACCCCAGACTTTGCTCAAGCTTTGGCTGCAGCCCAGTGAAGATTTCCCTGCAGTTCAAACAGAGGTTTAGGAGCTGGGTGCTAAGCCAGCCTCAGCTGTGTCAGGATGCCCTGCAAGGGAGGACACTCTCAGCTGACATTTTCCTCCTCTGCCAGCTCATGTTCACCCCTGGGAGGAGAAGCAGGCTCTCTGGTGGGTCACTGAGAGTCAACAACTTCCCACAGCCCCAAGGCACTGCTCTTCTGGTGGGACCATTAATGGGAGCAGTGTTTGAATTGCGTGCTCTCCTCACTTCAGCCAGGGTCATGCTTTCCCACCAAATCCTTCTGGACCTGAAGGCTTTCTCTTCACCATCCCTGAAGCCAGCAAACCATTGTTCCCCACACAAGCAGGGAATGTGTGGTGGGGAGATCTGGGGCACTGAAGGTGCCTGAGCCCCTGGGCACCCCCTGTGCCACTGAGCCACTGGAGCACAGCTCAGCTTTGTGTTCCTTTCTATTTGATGATAAAACCCCTCAAGGACACGATCGATTCCTCTCACCATTAAAGGCATCTGGAGAGGAGCAGGGGCATTCTGCTGCTTTTGGAAATTCCAGCTCCAGAGGAACGTCTTTCTTCATAAATCTCATTGAACCTATAAAATGCCTTCCTGTTCTTTAGCCTCTGCCTGGCTCCCCTCATCGTGCCTGCTCCACCATGGCGTTCAGGTGCTCTATAAACAGAATAAAGTGCATTGTGCCAGATCCAGCTCGGCTGTAAATCCCTGCCAGCCCCGAGTCGACACAAATTGAATTCCATCGTGGCTCTCCTTTGGAGGGTTTGCCTGCTGCCTTTTAAATTTGCCAGGGATGAGATGCAATTCAGTTTAAGTAACTAATAAAGTGGAAAGGTGCACAACATTGTTGTAGGGCCTTAGCTGAGAGGTTCAGGTCTGCAGGAGAAGGAGCCCTTCTCTGGCCAAAGAAATGCAGATGACTGCAATCAGCAAGCCTGAGTTGAGGTTTGCAGGTATGATCCAAGGATTTCAACCCCAAAAGGCTTTTCCTGGAAAGCCACCTCCTCAGACAGCAGAATGGCAGCAAAGCCTGATAGAAGCTCCAGCATCTGCAATCTGCTCTCAGTGTGTTGTAGGGTGTGTGTTTTGTAACCCTGCAGTTCTTTAGTGTGTGACTCCAAACTCCACACACAGTGGGAGCTGCTGCTTCCCCATTTTGGGCAGACACAACAATTCCTCTCCAGGCCTGGGAATCAAGGACCCCTCACTGCCTCAGGCCATGAGAGATGGAAACAAAAGTGAGTTGGGGGGAGCAAACTTGGGGTGAATGACTTCATTACCTGAAGCTGTAATTGGAAAATTAACCCCCAGTATGCAAATGGACCAAACTTATCAAAGTGTGAAAACCCTGTGACCTTTGTCCATTTTGGGTATAGTCCCTGTGGGGGTTTGTCAGTCTGAAATGTACCTGAAGGTCCTTCAATAAATATACCTGCTTTTTATTTCTTTAATTTTTGTCTGGCCTCTGTCTTTAGGTAGCCCAATAAGGCATCAATGACATTCCTTGTGGCATTGGATGTCACTCTGTTCCCTCCCCGGGAAGAAAATGCTGGTTTCCCCACAAGGTTTGGTTTCCTACCTACCACCCTGTGCATGAGCTGCTTTCCTCCTCCTCCTCCTCTCCGTGGCTGTGCTGAGCTATTGATTCCTGCCTCCCTCACTCTGTGGATTTGGGGAGGGGGGAGGGCTGTCCCCAGGGCAGGGCAGGGCAGGATAAATTGGCACTTCATCTCCACCTTGGCTTCTGCATCCCTTACTCGAGGTCTCCATTGCATCCTTGTCCCTGTCACAATTTTTCTGCCAAATGCCATTTTTACCCTCACCACAGGTCCCAGGAGAGCTCTTATTTATGGCCAGTGCAACACAACTGAGCGACACCAGCTGTTTCCCAGCCTGCAGCAGGACATCCATCACAGGGGCCTTTGGAGAAAGCTTTTTGTTTAATTATGGGATCACTCCTGTTCTCTCTCCAGTCCCTTGTCCCTCCTGGCCTCCCCTTGCACCACTCCAGCCACGAGGCCAGGAGGTATTTCATTCTCTGCTGGCAACTCAAATGATTTCTGGATGCTCTCAGTTCACCTTCCTGCTGGTGCAAACCCTTCTTCATTGCTCACAACACTCAACACCTGTGAGGAGAGGGTGAAGGCTCCTTCTCTGCACAGGCACTTTGGGAACAATAAATATCTTCCTACAAATATTTTTGCACAAGGACTTGTAGTGGCCCTGATTTCTGTCTTCTCCCTCTCATATATAATCAGGATCTTGTTTTGATAAAAAGGTAAACAAAAATCTTAAAGGTTTCACTGAAGGAGCAGGAGAGCAATTTTCATCCAATCCTTCCCTATTTACTTAGTTTTTGATATGGCAGACACCTTAAATGTTTTGGGTGTATTTTGGGTGGGTTTTTTTTGTTTGTTTGTTTGTTTGTTTGTTTGTGGGTTTTTTTTTTTTTGGTTTGGTTTGGTTTGGTTTTGTGGTTGTTTTGGGTTTGGGTTTGGTTTTGTTTTTTGTTTTGGTTTTGGGCTTTTTGGGGGGGGTGTTGTTTTTTTATTTTTTCCACAGATCTCACTGTCTGGAAATGCATCTTGGAGTAGACTGAAGTCCATCCTCTGTGGCTCAGACTCTGAAAAGTCACCCACCAGTGACAAAATGTAGGTAAAACACCTTTTGGGCAAGTCCCTGCACAGGGGTGAATTCGACACCTCCCACTCACTGGCAGAACTTGTTTGTTAGGGTCTGAGAGTTATGACGAGGAGGAGGAGCAGAATTTTCTTGTCTGGACCTCTCAGAGCCAGAGAAATGGATGGCTCTGGATGGAACATTTGGTTCCTCTGAGGCGCTGACATTGCCTTGGTGGCGACATGAGGCAACAGGAATGGAAATGCACTCCTCCAGGGGAGGGAAAAGCCTGTGAGCTCAGACTTGACAATAATTCACCTGCCTGTGTGTCTGGCCCTGTGCCCCAGGATCCCTCCCCAGCTCTGCTTTGCATTTTGCAAATTGTTTCAAGAAATGCCCGGTTTCCACGGGGCTGTCTGGGGGTGATGGATGGCTGGGGACGCCCAGCCAGGATCTCTGTCTCCACCAAGGCTCTGTGAGTCAGCTACTCCATGTCTAGCTGATACTTTTCTGCCTTAAAAGCCTCAATATTCTCCACTCAGCTCACCTTCCTGCTCTTTGCTGGTCTCCAGATCCATTAGTCTGTCTGGGCTGGTACCCATTAAACTGCTGAACATGGGCTGCTCTGAGCAATCTTATCAGAGCTGCTGCTATTAAAGGCAGAAATAGTAAGAAACTGAGTCACCAGTGCAGGCAGCCTGGCACTTGGATTCAGACAGAAGTTTTGTCAGGGCTTGTTCTTGTTTGTGGAGAGCCACAGAAGCTGCTGTGGACAATATTTGATTGCTGTGACAGTGGTGATTAATAAATAGTCAGCTGATACAAAACAGCAGTGCTCTAGGTCCAAAAATCTGAGTTTTGCAAGATTTCCTGTACCAGTGACCTCTGTGCCACCTCCCAAATGCAGAGAGGCTTCTGTGGAGGGAATATTGCTGCCTTACACCCCCAGGGGAGGAAACTGAGGCACAGGGGTTCAAACTGTGCTGCCAGGATGCTCAGGCAGTGCCTTGGACAGGTAGATCTGGAAATGAGCCAGGAGGCTCAGCCCTGACCAAGACATCTTTAACCTGCCTTGTGTGGTTTTTTTCCCCCTTGTACAGGGATTTCCAGAGTGTTTTTTTTCTGCTGCTGGTGGTACTGAAGGAAAAACCAACCCTAAAGCCCCCAAACCTTTGAACCACGTGTTTGTTGGTGTTCTGGCTGGGGTGTGTTGCTGTGTTTTGGGGTTGGTTTGGGATGCAGGTGCCTGCAGCCAGGTCCTGTGGAGCTGCCCTACTTTGCCCCATCAGCACAGCTCTTGTCAAGTGTGAATGAGGCTGCAGGCAGGGGTGAGGACACCACTCGGTTCCCTGTGCCTTAAAAAAGCCCTGCTGAGCCAGCCATGATCAGAAACATCCTTGTTCAGCTCAGCACAAGCAGATCCCAGCCAGATTTCCCAGGCTGAGGGCAATAATTTGATAGTTACAGGGTCTGATGGGAAGGCAGGGTGGAATCTGCTTTTTATTCTGAATTTTCACCCATGTTCACTTCAGACACAGCCAGATGGTTTCAGCCCTGAACCTTCTGGTTGTTCTGTGCCACCCTCATTCCTGTTTGGATGCAGATTTGTCTTAGATTAGATCCCACCTTTTCTTGAACATATTTCTGTGCTTACTTGTTTGCATCATCTGGTAAATTCCTTGGAATGGGGCTTTTCAGGAAGGAATGTCTTTTCCTTCACATGGTGAAAAAGAGAATCTTAGCTGGTGTCTCTGAAAGCAAGAAAAGCAGTTTTAAAAATCCCAACTCTACCTCTGGGTGAAGTGTAAGAGTTTGCCTGGATTGCCATCCTCGAAAGCAGCTCTTCTACCCCTGGGAAAAAAATTGCATTGTCAGTTTAATTTGCTCTCGGTTCAGCAAAGCCGTGGAAAACTGGCCAAGAGTTTTATTGGCACATCTGAGTCGTAAAAAAATGAAATAATTAAAAAAGCTATTCACCCTTTTAAGTGATACAGCTCACGCTGGCCAAACATTTACGTGTCCACTTGGCCTTTATATGAGAAGGCTTTAAAACTGCAACAATGGAGTGTTGAAATGAAGATGTTGGACCGTGGGTGTGCCCCTGGCTTTTCAGGAGCTCCCAGGTGAGGATTTGCTCACTGGTGACATCCCATCCATCAGCCACACCGAGGTTTTGCCACAGTTCCCAGGAAAAAATTGTCACATAAATCAGAAAAGGATGTGGGACCTGTCGGTATTTCTTGCAAAACGAGGAGCTGCACCCTGGGAAATGCTGGGGTTTGTGCCCTCATGTTACTTTAAAGAGAAAATAAAGCAGTTAATTCTCATTTTGGATGGGAAGGAGTGGCTGGAGACCCTGCTCCCCCTTGCCCCCTCCCCATGGCACACGATTCAGTTATTTTGGCATGTGCACATGATTCAGTTATTTCTCACCTGGCCTCTGGGAATTATTGGTACAAATCCCTTTGCACTGGGTGGAAAATCATAATCATTGATGCCTTAAGATGGGTTTTTCTGCCCTCCCAGATGGTGTGGGAGGGACCCCGCTGGCTGGGCTGGCTTCTTGCACAGCACAAGCCACAGCCCCGGGACACTCTGGCTGTGAAGGATTCTCATTGCTGTGACTCGTTTGTTTTTTTATTTGTTTGGGGTTTTTGTTGTTGTTCTTAAGCGCAAGGTTCTTTTGGTATTCAATGTTTTTCTTAAATCCCTGCAAAGGGGCTGCTTTCAGCTGATGGGCTGCTCAAAGCCCTCACCTCCAGCCAGAAAAGCAGGTTTGAAAGATTTGCCCAGGGCTGTGGAATCAGATGTGCCCAGACAGCCCGGGACTGGATTTTCAGGTGCTTAAAAAAACAACATTACAGTCAGTTCTCAGATGTGACCAGCCTGAATCCAGCATGAAAATTAGTTCTGAGTTTAGAAGTCCTAATGAAAGCTGGAAACCTGCCTAAAAGGGCTACTGTGGTGAGTGGTCCCAGACTTTTAATTGGTGTTCATGCAAGACCTTTTCATTCTTCGGGGAATTTGCTTTGAATGCGGATGAGATGTGGAAATTTGGAACTTTCGTATGGAACAGAAGTTGTCACATTTTTCAGATTCAGAACAGCCAGGAGTTTCATCCAGCCCATTTGTAATCCCTTCATTTAGATGGAATGAAACGTTTCGTCCTGATAAGGTCAAAGCATGAAAATATGAATATATTAAAATACCTGTCAAAATGAAGGTAATCAAAATGAGAACTGGAGCAAACACTGTTGAAATAATTCACTTGGATTTTTTTTCCCCCCACTATAAATTTCAGTGCTGTGGACATATCCTTATGAAATGTTTTCATGGGAAAACTCTATTTTTTTTCCAGCAGATAGCTACCCTGACCAATGTAATAAGATTTTGATCAGCTCTTGGAAAAAATACAGGCTTTGGGAGAGTGATGCCTGAGGTTCCTCGGTGCTGCCATCAATCACATCCCTGCCTCCAGGCTCGCTGGCAGAGGAAGGTCTGGCACTGCTGGGGTTGCTGGTGTGGCCTCTGTCACTCAGAGGTTCCTTAACCCTGGGCTTTGTGAGAGGGGTTTCTGCACAGAGGCTGCTTGAAATCAGCGAGTGCCAGAATGGTTTGGGTTGGAAGGGATCTTAAAAATCATCCTGTCATGCCTCTGCCATGGGCAGGGACACCTTCCACTGTCCCAAGCTGCTCCAAGCTCCATCCAACCTGGCCTTGGGCACTGCCAGGGATCCAGGGGCTGCCATGGCTTCTCCGGGCACCCTGTGCCAGGGCCTCCCCACCCTCATTGTAAAATAATTCCTTCCACCTAATCCAAATGGATGCTCTTTCAGTTCAAACCATCACCCCTTGTCCCATCACAACAGGCCCTGCTAAAAACTTTGTCCCCAGCTTTCTTATAAGGCCCTTTTAGATATTGGAAGGTGCAAGAACATCTCCCTGGAGCCTTCTCCAGGCTGAACAATCCTGGTTCTCTCAACCTTTCCTCCCAGCAGAGCTGCTCCATCCCTCTGATCATTTTTGTGGCCCCTCTGGACTCGCTCCAACAGGTTGATGTCCCTCCTGTGCTGAGGATCCTAGCGATGCTCCAGATGGGGTCTCCCCAAAGCACCATAGAGATAATGGGATTTCATCCAGAATTCTCCTCTGGCATCTCCATAAAGACCTTCTGGCCTCATCAGACAGCACCTCTGAGGCTGCACGGGCTGTCCTGTACCCTGTAGGACACTCGTTCGGGAGGAGGGAATGCAATTGCAAAGGCACACCTGAAAATTGATCCAGGCTCTAATAGTCTGCTATAAAATACAGTATTTTAATTGTGGCTCTCTCCTCCTCATTCCATGGCAATCAATTCTTCTCTATCGAGGCCGTCTCTTCCCCTTTTCTGTCTCCACTTTGTCCCTCTTGGTCTGGATCCAAACTCAATGCATTTCCTCACAGAACACGGACGCTGTGTTCCCTTCCAGGGGTGCTCCCTGGCTGCCCTTTCCCAGGCACCAGCAGCATTTCCAGCGAGGAGGGAGATCTATAAAACATGACTTGTAAAGAGAAAGAGCTGCTGTTTGACTCCTGGAGGGAAAGAGATGGTGGAGAGGTGCGAAAGAGATGGATGCCCCCCTCCCCAAAATATAAAGAAATATGTGCAGAAAATGAAAGAGATTTAAAGCAGCTATCAATCGGTCGCTGTTCCAGCTTTAAGAGCTGTTGAAACAACATAATAAAAGGCAATAAACAAGAGATTGATGACCTACCTGCTGGAAAGAGCTCCCTGCGACTCTGGTGGGGGGCGAGCACCGCGTGCCGGGCTGGGGGGAATCGGTGCCCCCAATTTGGGGCCCTGCACGTGGCCACAGCTCTTCCCTCCATTTCCCTCTCCCTCTCCATCCCCTCCCCTGTCCCTCTGAGCCCTCGTATTTATGGCTTTGGCATTTGGTGTGTTAAAGGCTCGGTTTTGTTCAGTTTGAGCAGTAAACCCAAGACGATTTGTTGCGATCGATGGCAGCAGGCTGGAATTTTAAGGGCCAGGTATTTTTACCACGGGGGCTGGACCCTCGAGCTAAATCTTGAAGGCAGGGAAGGTGAAAACACACAGTACTGCCTAGGGCAGCGTCGAGAAAGGCTTGTAAACTGCTGGCACATATTTAAATTCCAGGAAAATCACCAGGGGGGGAATAAATCTACAAAAACCAAAACCGATGTGAGAAGAAAGCGATCAGCTAAACATGGAGATTTCTTTAAAAAGTGTCCTTTTAAAGAAAATACAACTTTCCCTCCTGCCCCAACCCGCAGAGGGCTGGAACTGCAGACATTTGCACAAAACTGTGGGGAGGCAGTGTGTGCCAGGCAGGGTCTGGGCTGGGTGGTTTAAGGATCATGGACACAGCACAACCACACCTCTGGCTGTTTGAGGAGACAAAGCAGTGGGAAAATGGGACTGGGCATTTATCTTCAAAACACACTTGCAGGAAAAAGTGGTTGCACATTTCCCAGCCCTGGGTGTGAGAATGGGGTGTGCTGGGTGTTGCTGTCCTTGTAAATCGCGTTTCTCTCTTTCCTCCTCAGACAGTTTTACCCTCCTGCCTGTCCCTCCTGCTTTCCGGCCAGGAGTTCCAGGCTTTTGTTTCACAAAGTCCCTGAGCGGTGACATGAGGAGCTCTGGCACATCTGATGCTGTTTGTTCTTGGGCACGAAGGTGGAGAGGGGCAAAGCGAGCAGGCTATAAGGGATAAATCAATCCACTTTCTGGGAGGAGGGATGCACAATGGCACCGTGCCCTAATCCAGCCGGGGAGTGCTGGGCAGACAGATCTGGGGCGGAGAGAGGAGTGGGCTGCCCTAATCCTCTCTGCCTTTCTGAAATCCCCAGCGTGGAACAAAGCCCTTGTTAGCAAATAAGGACGAGGGAGTGGTAGCAATAAGCTAAATAAATGCCCTGAAATTCAGCTGTGATGAAAACCTGGGAGCCAGCACTGGAGTCCTTTCATAAACGCTGAGGAACAAGATTGTTCTAATTATAAAAGCCCAATCAGGAGGATCAGCAGGCATGAAACTATGGAATAATTCAGCTGCTTGAATGCCAGTGTGTGGCAGAGAGGCAGCAACAACCTCCTCCCTCCCTCCCCTACTGTGGAAGAGTTTGAAGGTTCTTTATTTGGCCTTGCTCAGGAAAGGTCTCCTGACAAAAGGGGAAAAACCAAGAGAAAAAAATGGCTTTGGTCCCAAGGCTTTCCCCCATGTGCTCAGAAACCTCTTCTTGGTGTTTCAGACTGTGGAGATGTGCAGGAGTTTGTCTGTCCTCTGTTTTCTGCCGTGTCTGTGCATCCCAGCAGGGTCATGGACTATATTCATCCATTCCTCTTCCTTTTGCCCCCTTCTCCCTCAAAATAGATCCTGTCTCCATAAAGGCAGTGAAAAAAAGAAAAAAGAAAAGCTAAGATTTTGAGGGCTGCAGGTTTGAAAACTGTCAGGAAAGGATTTGCACTCCTGGAAAGGAAAAAACAACAATTTCCCTTCATTTCAAATTCAAGGGTCATGTGCTCCCAAAGCCATGTCTTCACTGGAAAATATTTCAGATCGATTAAATCCTAACCCATGGTTTCTCTCAAAGAGTTGTAGTTTCAGGGTTGGCTTTCTAGAACTTCTCTTGGAGACTCCAAAGGTTACAAAGTTCCTGCTTCACAAGAATCACAGAGAAATGGCTGGGTGTGAGTGGTCAGAAACTGCAGGAAAATCCCCCTTTTCTCCCCTAATCACACAACTATCAAAACAGCTTCAGAGCTGGCAAAGATCTTGGAAAAGATGTTTTGGAAATTTGAGTGGGAGGCTATTCCACACCTGTGGATGCTTGGAGAAAGCCCTGCTGATGGTTGAGGAAAAGAATCCTCAGAGGGAGGAGATTCCCACCCCAGGTCACGATTTCTACTTCCAGCGTTTCCTCCTCTGCTGCCACCTCTGGGGATTTCCCTCATTTCAAATTTTCACTGCATATACAACCAATAAAAACAAACCAAACCCCTACTCCTGCCACAGCCATTTCTCCTGTTCCACCTGCAGCAGCCCAGTTTTGAGGCAAGAAGCACAGAATTAATGGGAATTTTGTAGATTTACAAACAAGCACACAGAGAGGAGACCATGCCTATTTATCTCTTAATACAGTGGTTTAAAAAAAGTCCTTCTTTAATTGCATTTGGGATCTATTCTAACGATTTGCCCAGGAGAGTATTAAGATGTCAAGGCTTTTTCATTAGTAATATATCCCCAAACAAAATCTTTGTTAAGATAGGTTAAGGCAGTAAATAGACCATTAATTTACAGAACATAATTAGTACCTTGCAGTTATTCATGGAAATAGTCGGATTTCTTTTGTTGTTATTCAATGGCAAGGTTTGAAACAAACATAGCAGCAGCAGGTCAAAAAACACAGAGGTAAAAAGCATCAAAGGTATTGATTAAAGTTCCAACAATAACCTTAATTCTGCAGCAGTACCCAAAACAACATCATTTACACCACCCAAATACATTCTCCCAGTGGTAAATAATGAACACAGAAAACAGCTGCAAGTTTTGAGCAAATATCAATACAGAGCTGTAAAATAACTCCTTTTAAGGGCTAGGGACTATAGCCCACATCTAAAATTGGAAACAATATTGAGGCTTTTCTTTTCCTAAGAGATTGTTGGTGATATTAGTATGTCCAATGAAAATATTTTGTTATTATTTATTTAATTGTCTCTAATATCTTTGCAACTGTGGCATCATTTTGATTAGAGAAACTGAAACAATTTCTTTTGTGGGGTTCTCTACTTTACAGGCTCAGAATTTAAAACAAATAGAAAGTTTTTCTAAAATTGGTCTTAATTGCAGAGTATTAAAATGAAGAAAATTTCAGTTTACTTCAGACTGACTGAAAAACTGATTTTGTGAGGATTTTTATATCTTCTTATTAACAAATTTAATTTTACATGATGCAGAAATTAAGTCTGAGCCAATTTTAATGTTTTATATGTATTACTGCAACTTGCAAAGCAGAATGGAATTTTCTGGGGACAGATCTGTTCTCACAGGACAGTAAGGCCATAAATCATGGTCAGTGCTCAACAGGTAAAATATCAAAGAGTGTTAGACTGCAGTTAGTGCAGCACTTAGAAATAGTAATGAATTATCAAACTGAAAAAAATGAAGGTTTTTATGTGCAGGACCAAGCAGTTCAAAGTTCAGCTGCATCATGAGATGAATGAACAATTGCTCCCTCGACTAAACCTGTTGGTAGCAGTGGAAATCAAAATTGAATTAAGAAAACGTCACTGAAAATAAATAAATAAATAAATGTTGATTTCATAAATTAACTTCCATTACTTGTTTTTTCCTCCTAATAATGTTGAGTTGCCGTACAGATGGGTAGAAAATAATGTTTCCTTTATGGGAGTTTTGCCAAAACTCTTTTAAATATGAAAATTATAACTTCTTTTTTAGTTAAAAAAAAAAAAAAAGTCTGCCAGAAGAATTTCTAGAAAAAAAGTCTGGTGAAACGAAATATTCAAAGAAATAAAATAGTTTCCTGATGTCTTTTCTGGGGTTGTATAGGAAAGACATCTGATATTGTACATGCATGGGACTGGTGGGTTCCTCACCTTCCCAAGGCATCTTCTTTTCCCTGTTATTTGATTTGCTGGAATTGCTCTTCTAATGACATTTAAAAGGAGACCAAACTTAATTTTCTCTCCTTACAGCTGGGAACTGCCCATTTTTGGAGAAGAGACCAAAGTCACTGGGATTGGGGAAACTGAGGCACAGAGTGGCTTGGGAGTGAAATCTGCAGGGAGAGGCAGCAATGTCACATCTGGACACTCCCAGGCCAGCTCCTTGGTGGCATCAGGGGTGACATTTCCCAGTGACCCCCTTTCAGTGCTGGGAACCTGCTTGGAGAGGCCCTGGTGGTGCTGGAGATGCCGGAATGCAAATCCTGTTACCTCTGTTCCCTCCAAGGCAGCCACGGTGACAGCAGGACAGATCCCTGCTGGGACAGGGACAGGGCCACACTGTGACCCCACAGATGGTGACAGCTCCGCCAAGGCTCCGTCTGGCAAAGCTCTGCTGCAGGCTGGAGAATTTTAATAAGGACAGGAAAAAAATAGCAGGAGACAGGGAGGAAAGGGAGACGTCGCAAAGAACCTGACCTTATTTCCTCGGAGTGTGTGACTAAATCACACAGCTAAAAATAGGTAAGTGATTTGCTTTGATGCTGGAGGATTTTGCTGATACCACTTTTGTTACACGTATAAGTACAGAGATTTAATATAACATTTCCCTTACTGCACCGGCTGCTATTAAGACAGTGCTGAAGTCTCCAGAGCTGCTGTCTCTGCCTGCTCTTTTAAGCTGTGAGCTACAGCAGAAACTTCTTGCCTGTGAAACTAATATGCTGCTGGCCTCTGGGAAAGGGCAGAAATTTCTGCCAGGAGGGATATTTAGTGTCAAGCTCTGTCCACTGCTGCTTCTCTGAGACAGCCGCTCCAACCCCAATGGGAACTCTCCTGCTTATTTGTTGTGAGTGACATTGCTGGAAAGTTTTGGTCCCAGTCTGCCCTATCCCTATAATGGGGAGAATAAAAATCTCCCTCTGGAGAGTCTGCAGCAAATTGGCCGGGTGGAGCTGTGGGGGGATGGGGTGGGGCCTGTGAGCTCACACAGGCGATGGAGAGGACACCAGGGACTGGTGGGGAGCACAGAGGTCACTCCTGGGGTCAGCATTGCTCCACAGAGCAGGAGGATGGCACAGGGAACCCCTCTGAGGATGCAGGAGATGTGCAACCATGAGGACTGGATGGTTGTGGCACCATTCTGAGAGACCTGGAGGAATGGACCAGCAGCAATCCCAGAGAGCTAAATAGGAGAGGAATAAACCTTTCCCTGGGAGGAATCACCCCAGGCAGCAGCACATGCAGAGCCCTGTGCCCCTGAGCAACCTGTGTGCCCCTGTGGCAAACTCAGACAGCCTGGGGACCTGGGGCAAAGTGGGCAGAGGGAGGGGTCCTGCTGCTCCCCCCAGCTCTCCCCATGTCTGAAAGCTTTTCTCCTTTTCTGACTGAGCTGACTGTCAGCTCTGCTCACTGTCTGAAGGGTACAAATGGAGAGAATTATTCAGCACTAAACAATTATTCTGTTGCATAAAACTCCTGGTATTTGTTGCTGAGGAGCCTGTGCTGAATGCAAACCTCCAGACAGAACTGTCAGGGAGCAGGAGAGAAGAGTTGGGGCTTTATGTGCATTTAGAGCAGAGCATCTCACCAGGGCCCATCTATTTAATTTTCACTTTTCTCAGTGCTTTTCCTCATTTCCCTTCACTTTTCCTCCTCTTTGGTAAACTCTGCTTGTACACAAAGGTACCAGACCCTCCACTCTCTGCATGGACTCTGAGGCTGAGCTGTGGGTGGGGAAACTGAGGAAATGACCACACTCTGAGGATTTCTGAGGCTCCAGGCACTCTCTGCTCCTCCTGGCTATCTGGGAAAGATCAAGAGGATGCTGCTGCTCTCACACATCTCCTACAGTTTTCATGCCTCTGGGAGGGAGCCACACATTCTCGGATGAGCTGTGCTCCTCTCCGAGGGCTCTGTAAATAAAGGCTGCAGCTGGGGGATGCCAAGAGCTGGCATGGCAGGGACTGCCACTCTGTCAACATAACCCTGCTCCTGACAGGCCCTGCTTTGTTGAAACAATTCCTTGCCGTGGACTGAGTTTATCTCTAAGTGCCTGGATTTACAGCGGGGATGCAAACAGCCTGGTAAATCTGCCACCGAGGCACGGGGGTGGCATTTATCTGAGTGTCCCCGTGCTCTGCGGATGCTCTGGGGATGCTCTGTGCCTGCTCAGCCAGGATGTGACTCTCTGCCTGTGCAGCAGGCAGCTCTGTGGCTCAGGGGGACTCTTAGCAGCAATAAAATGTGCAATTAACCCCCCCCTTCCTACTCCAAACTGTCTCATCAGGCTCCCAGGCCGGCGAAGGCTGCAGCTGGGAAGAGATGAGCATGCTGTGTTCAGCCTCCAGCTGCAAGACAGCTACCCAGTGTTTAAAAATCAGAGCTCTTCCCTCCTCGCTGCAGCCAGCTCGTGCCCTCTGGCCACCATGTGCCCTCAGAAAAGCCACCTGCTGCATCCCCTCCCTGGCCATCACCTCTCTGTCACCCATTTTGAGGGGACAGAGCGTCTTGTTACACTCCTGGTGCTGAGCAGGTACAAAAGCACTAAATTAATTTTCATAGAGCCTTTCGGTCAAGCAGCTCAAAGCCTTTTAGAGACTTTAATTGAGCTCTGGAGTTAATGAAGCCTCACTAACGTGCCTACTGGATAAAGAAGTGTTTATGATCCTGTTTTGTAGAGGTTGTGCAGGAAGCTGGGCAGGTCGCTGTGTGGGTTGGGTTAAGGTTGTTTTCCCCTTCAAAACTAATCATGAAGTACAGAATGGCTTGGTGTATTAAAAGAAACACCTCCAGCACCTTCTTCTGGAGGCAGTGGGATTTTTTCCCCCCCTCATTGTTCCCCCAGGAAATTGCCAGCAAACTTTGGGATTGAAATCAATTTTTTTCATGCAAACTAAGTCAACTCTTCCATCTCCCTTGACAGCAGCAGCACCCCAAGAGCAGAGTCTTCTGTGTTCAGAGGTCTCAGGCCCTCAGAGCTGTCAGTGCTCCATCAAACAGGAGAACAGAGTGACTTCCAGACACCATGCAGTGAAACCATCCACACATTCCAGGCTTTTCCTCCTCCAGCATCGCCAGGATGCCCAGGATTTGTGTGGACCTGAAGACCTGACCCTGCAAAGTGTCTCCTGCTGATGGTGGTGAAAACCCCTCATTCCTGACCATCCTCATGTAATTCCTTGGTACCTGTGATCAGGACTCTGCTGTGGCTGCCCTGGCCCAGTGCAAATTCTCTGCTTTGCTGCTCTCTGCCAGCCCTGGAGAGCAAGGCCTCCCTGAACAGCAGCACTCCTCCAACACACTGACCCCAAAGCACTTCAATCAGTGCCTTTCAGAGGGACTCTTGGTGGCTGTGAAAGCTCGGGGAGCTTGTTCCAAACCTGCCCTCTCTGTGTGTTTAACTGTGGCCGTGCAGCTGTGACCCTGCTGTGACACTGGAGCAGCTCCCTGTGCCCTGCCTGCTGCCTCCAGCCTGACCATCTCTGGCACTTGGCTTAAAAATCAATTCCCTTGGACACCCTGCAGCCCTGCTGCCCACATCTGCTGAGCATGGGGCAAAGGGGGCTCAGGCTGCATGGCGTTTCTCTGCTGGGAGCCTGTGCTATCCTGTATAACAATAAAATGGATAAAGTGGGCAAAACATGTACCCTGCTTCCCTGGTTTTGCCTTTCCAGGCTCCCAGTGTCTCATTTTCAGTGTGGGCACAAGCAGAGGACAGCTCTGGGATGCTGTGGGCTAAGCCAAGCAGTAAAGTTTAGAGAAGTGTGAGAGCCACCCTTGCCTAGAAAATACACAGAAGTCACAGGGAAAGACACTTCAATGAAAAAAACCCATCATTTTTCTGTGTGAAGTAAAACATCTGCATGGACACCATTCCTCTGGTTCTCCTTGCAGGGCTCCCCAGCTCCACAGACAGTGCTGGGACAACCCCACAAAGAGCAGTGGGCATTGTCACTGTGTGGGAACATGGGGTTGGCAGAGATAGAGGGAGAGGGAACTGCACAAAGGGAATTTTCCCACCTCAGTGAAGGCTGAATGCCTGTTTCCTTTTGGGACACATTGAATTAGGATCAGCCCTCCCTACTATCTCCATCTGATCTTCCTGAGGTGGATTTCCTCGAGGATTTAGAGGAAATCCTACAAATCCATTAAATAAATAAATAAAGATAGATAGATAGGTATAGAAATCATATATATATATATATATATATATATATATATATATATATATATATTCATGCTTTCTGATTGTCCCAGGAGCAGGCTGGCTGCCTCCCACCCCTACAGCTCCACCATCCCCTCCCGGC